>QNGE01001144.1:0-45966 GCA_008508345.1 Paragonimus westermani | reverse complement strand
TTGTCCTTCGTAGTACTCTTTCCTTTTAGGATATTCCACGTCACTGTTGAGGTGAGCGGCGGCCCGAGCCACAGTACCTTTTGGTCAGGCTCATGGCTGTTTTGATGATGGTGATGATGATGATGATGATGATGATGATGATGATGATTCTGGCAAGCACCTTGCCTGCACAGCCTAGAAGACTGATGCCCCGGTAGCTGTCGGCACACTGCTTGCAATCCTTGCCTTCGAACGAGGACACGATAAAGGCGTCCTTGAGGTCTTGCAGCATCGCCTCGTGCTCCCAGATGCAGTGAACCAGTTGCAGCAAAGCGCGTTCCAACGTCGGTCGATCATTCTTCAGCATCTCAACCAGCAGGCTATCCTCGCCTGCAGCCAACCCGTTGCGCAGTTGACCAATCGCCCTCTGCAATTCCAGCAAACCTGAGGCGTGAGCAAGCAGAAATTTGATATATTCCATGGCCCTTGCACTCCGATTGGTTCTTCGGGTTAGCACGACACCCACGCCCACCTTCATGTCTCATCCCGGTTGGTTCAACTGGAAAAGTTTGTAAACCGGTATTTGGTTGATGAACGATTTCGTCAGCCCTCACGGGTGACCTAATTAGGTTATTTTGATGATGTCGTCTGATGATGTCGTCCTAACAAAGGTTGTTGATGTGCCAAAAATGGGGTTTCCGCAGAAATTCATTCAAGGGGAATATTGCTTTGTCAGTATATACTGCCGAATATAATCCCACCTCCATAAATATTACCTGCAAAATGAGTCACGCTCGTCGTTACTCAACAATCGAAGCTTCCGTAATCGGGTCCCCCGGTATGACCGACACTCGTATCTTTCGAGTATACTGTGTACAGTGGACTTCGAAGTGTTGCATTCTTGAGCGGGCTGACGGACGCCCTGTGGGGACAATTTTTTACACGCCTCTGGACAACCCTCTGTTGATGTACTTGATCGACCACTTCTTGGTAAGTCATAAACATTGCCCTTTGCAACAAACATTTTAACCATCCTTCGGACTGATCTATCGGTAACCGATCGCGCGCCCACGTGTCTTATATTAAACCACCTAGTGATCTCCCCCACATCTTCATCAGAGGCCATAAATAAAAACCAGTTAACTACGCTGTTCATTTGTCCGATTACCGAACCGTCGTTCGTTTACTTGCTCTACAGAAGTGTTGGCACCACACTTTCATGATGTCTTCCGGCTGAGTGCAAGAATAGGCGGTGTCCATGTCTACCAGTGCTTTAGTAGACTGGATACATGGATCGAAGATCGTCTTAAGCGAATCGTAGAACTCTGTGTTGTCGACGAACTGCGAAGCTCTGCATGCGCTCGCCCTGCTTCCTCCACCAGTTTTCCTTAATTTCACGAACACGCTTAGCTAGTTGACGTCGGATACTCCGGAACCTAGCCTTCTTCGTTCCGTTGGCCAGGTCCATTGTGGATTTGGCGAAGGCGGCATTCTTCTCTTGTACCAAGTTGGAGAGAGCCACGTTGTTGTCATCAGACCAGTCCGGGCGTTTCTTGCGCCCCACACCGATCGTCTCAGTGGCTGCTGCCGTGATCTTTTTCTTGAGTTGTTGCCACATACCCTCGGGGGTAGTGAATACGGGAGTGTTGTGCAGACGAGCAGTCTTCGTCTACCAGTTCTCCAATCGTTTGATATCCACCTTTCGCCGTTGTCCGGAAGATCTACAATAAACAGACTTGCGTACATGAATAAACAATTTGGTCTTGACCAGCCTATGATCTGTGCTACATTCAGCGCCACGCATCACCCGCTTGATGCGCACTTCACGAGCGTCGCGCTGCCGCACAACCATGTAGTCAAGCAAATGATGGTGAACGCTTCGTGGATGAGTCCACGTCGTGATGTCGCTCCCATCCAGCTGGAATCGGGTGTTCGTGATAGCCAGCTCGTGAGTAGCACACAAGTGTAGCAGACGATCATCGTTCTCGTTGATAGACCGATGCCGTAGGGTCCGTGGACTCCCGGCCAAACTACCAAGTCGCACCCAACTCGAGTGTTTACGTCGCCCAGAACAAACAGTCGGTCACTCATCGGCGCCGACCGGATTGTGGCAGAGAGATGATCACAGAACTGGTCCGTAAGAACGCATGAAAGAACACAAGAAAGGACCAGTTCTTGCGCTGAACACACACACAAGTTTCAAAGCGGATTTGCATTTCGAGAGGGTGAATGGGAGAACCGCTTTGCATGCTGTAAACAGTTTACGCTAAAAGTGTCCGATAATCTAACACTGACCGAGGACCGAGGGGCAGCTGTATTCGTTGTAAAATCGTAGATTTCTTTTGATCTGAAAGAAAACTCCTCAGTATTCGCCCTCACGTCGGTAATGTCTTATTCGTAACAAGTTGTCTTGTAGTTTCCAACAATCGATGATGCGGAACTTCAAGAACGACCTGTCTCAGGTTCTTTTGGGTGATTGTTAGTTTTCAGTCGACCTCTTCGCAAAGTTGTAAATCTGTTTCGCCCGCAAACAGAGTATGCTATCATGGCGATTATTTCTCCAATTGATGGATAGTAGAATACTGTATTCACCAGAGGCCGTAAATAAAAAACCAGTTCACTACGCTGTTCAGTTGTCAGATTACCGTCCCGTCGTTCGCTTACTTGCGTTCCAGAAGTGTGGTTTGGTTCTAGCATGGAAATCCGTCCAAGCCGAATTGTGTGCATCTGTTGTCCGGGTAACTGAACTTGAAAAAGTGTGATCCAACACAACTCAACGTAAGAAGAGTCAGATTGACAAAGAGAAACAGAGAAGTAACTAGTCACTCCAGGCTCGACAGGTCCGATTTGCTTTCAATGAGTTGAAAGTATGCATTCCAAACCGTCATCAGTCATTTGTTCGTCGAGTCTCCATCGTTTATCTTCATTCAGGCTTTACTCCAAGCTCGTCGGGACCATTTTTTCATGTTCCTCACCACCACCGGAAATATTATTTTGGCGGACTATCTTACTATGGCTCTGAGTATGCCACTGTTGTTTTAGTAGATGTGAATCTTTTTTTCTAACACCCTGAAGTTTCCGTTATCACCTTTAGACCTTTCCTATCGAGTGTTTCTTTTATTTGTGACGATATATACAAAGAGTATATGTCGCATGATAGAAATTACACATTACTTTCAAATTCGTTGTGATCAACCGAATATTATGTGGAATCAATTGTAAAGGTTAACCTTACTACAGTACCACCGGAGGAACCAAGAAATTTCAAACCCTCCAGCAATCAAAGCAGTTTGTAGCTGTCATCTATGTCTCGGGGCAGCTTTATCGCAATATAATGATTTTTGGCGAGCATTTTCATGCTTGTTTTATCTTTTGAAGAAGATATCAACAAGTTCGCTAATCTTTATACAAGCAGCGTACTGAAGAAATTGCGTGGTTATCAACTGTACTGCTTATCCACACCACTCCACTGGCTTATGCGGGTGAGGGGCATTTACATATAGTCGTATTTATCTTAACCCCAGTGTACCTACAGAATGCTGGTATGTGATACCTATCGGAATACGACAAACTGAACAAAAGCTTCCAGATCTTTGTAAGGCTGTTAAGGAGAATCAATGAATTGGCCGCGATAAAATTACAATGACCCTCAAACTACATTACACATGAATTCTGGTTCACTTAAGCGTTAGAAAAACGATCACATGCTACGAACAAATGCACTGCCGGAAATCACATGCGACGGCCTGTTGGGTTTGTCTTGGTAGGACGTTATTTAGGACAAGGTTAGACATCATTCCTTTTCCGGGCAGACAGCCAGTCATGGCACGAGATGAAGTGTCGAGTAAGGTTCAGAGACCAGATTTAGGTTAGATTTAGATCAAGGGGAAGCCCCAAAACACTGTCGGCAGCTTTTCGAGTGGTCCATCTCCAGGGATAAATAGACAATATTATGCGACTAATGTTTTCGGAACGAATCATACAACAAGTCCACCGACAAACATGTGGTGCGATAACGCGCTCTTCGAAAAAAAATACGCTCGCGCTGGGTATTTCGACAGGAATTGGTGTGCCTGTTAGAATACAGAAGGCTGAGTTGTCTTTCTCGATCACAACCAAATTCCACAGCCGCTCCTTTGAATTTCTCAATAACTCATTAAAAGTATCAGTATTCCTGTTCCGTTTGTCGTATTCTAATGTGCTAATTACCATCATCCTGATTACAGAACTGGAAGCAGTAGGTTGAAACTTCACAGAACAGTGGTGAATATTGAATTTCTTCTATATTTTGCTGCTGTTTCCTCGCAAACTAGTGGACCTGAGTTCTGGTTGCAGTCGGAACAGCATTGGGCTGTACTGATGACCTCTAGCATTAATAAAGCTCCGGTCTAGTGCCTCTTTTCTAATAGTGTTGGCTGTAATCTCTAACCGAATGCGGAGGCCGCGATCACATGTGAGCGACACTTCATAAGCATCAAATGATATATATTTGTACAGATAAAGACACTCCTTTGTAATGAGTCTGCGAAGGTTAGGAACAAATTTTATCTAGCTTCAGTTCTTGGTTCAGCAGAGAGTGTTGTACGCTTTAGGGCACCTTAATGCACATAGATGGAGTCATGAGAGATGTGTGGTTAGAGATGACGTTTTTTTCAACTTGAATGGTATAACTATAAAACACATGTAGCCACGATATTTTCCAAGAAATTAAAGGAGGATTGAAGGGCTATATTTTAGTATAAGTTTACATTGTTGCTTTGTTTTTAAAGAATCAAATGAACTGTGGAGTTGCTGAGCCATCTTTTGGGTTTCAAAATTTTCAGGCCGAGAGCCTGTTGAACTCAGTTTTAATAAACCAGTGGACCATCTAAAATTTTCTGGTGGCCTCAAGCTGTCAAGTTGGAGTTTAGCTTATTGCGTTTTGTTGGTTTATTCATTATCCACCTGTTCGTTATTCTATTCCATAGATTGTGTAACATTTTGTCTTAAAACAGAGCTACCACCGGTTAATAAACCCCGTTTTCTGGAAATTTTGGAGGCCCGTGTTAATAAAGAGAAGGCAAAATTCCGGGTCACTGAAGGTCAACCGAATCCGCTCCGTTTACAGGTGACAGGCTATCACGCTACGATGTCCTCATAATTATGATCAGATCTACCGCGAGGTATTCACCATCTTCATTCAAACATGCGTTTATTATGGACCGCTGCTAGCAAGAATAAAAGATGAATACGAGTCGTATCTCGTTCATATACAAGATCAGTTGAAAAAACTACAACCCATTCGGGTACGTGTTTTGACTTTGCGCAATCCTGCATGAATACGCTTTTTTCTGTAGGAACTTCTTTGGACCGTCTCTCAAGAATGTGAGAATCGTGTAAGCAGCATGCACAGACAGGAAAACAAAGGTATGTAGACCTAGTCACTCTCACTGCAGTAGATATTTTTGGTCATCGGTGTAAACAACATATTAAGGTTGAAGTTTCGTGTTGAATTTTTCCGAAGAAATGTGGACAGAAAAATTCATCATGCTTGTTACCCTGGGACTTTACATTTAAGTCACGTACAGTGACCGTTCTAGCGAAACGTCTCAAACAAACCTGTACTTCGTAATAAATACTGATTATAAACGGATTTACGTTTCTTTTATATTACCATAAGGTACAAGTCGTACATTGATTTAATATGACTGACTTATTTTTGTGTAATATGCGTAACTGATAGCTACAGTCACCTAATGCCTCTTAGCATGATTGACTAACACAATCAAATTTCTAATAGGCTTGGCGATTGAAATCGGCCAGCTTTCGAGCAGAAATGGCAAATTGAAAAGTGTAAGCAATTCACTTTGTCAGTCAACTATACGAATAAATTTCGAGGGGTTAACAAGGAATAAGTTAACCATAGGCTGAACTAGTTGTTTATATGTGTATGCGGCATAATAGAAATCAAAATCATTACGGACCATCAGTCGTAAAATATAGAGTTGGCCGTGAGATTCCCTAAAATATGAACTACGACAAAATCGTCAAGGTTACCCAGGTTGACGTGTTTCATCAAACATTACACTCAAGCGAGTCAGGAAACAGACTTTTCCATCACATGACCATAACTTCATACTCATGTTTGTTGGCTCCACTGACCTAAGTATTTCTGAACCAAATCAATCACGCTCCACGATACATTTACTTCACCAGATAGACGTACATAAGCGTTACTCTGCTCAGAAGTTACACATAAAAATCCACCTTCTCATCGACCCACAGAGATAAAGAAGTTGAAGTTAGAGAAGAAAGCTCTGATGGCCCAGATTGCTCGTCTTTACGAAGAAGGAAATTCGCTTACTTGTGAGGTAGGTATTCAATGGTCATGCTCCAAATATCACTAGAATTGGGGAAGAAAATCCATCGTTTCCTTTAAATGCTGTTAATGGGTATAGGCAAGACTATGTCGACTAATCAATTCTCGTTTTCAAACTGCACTCTATTCCATATTTAGATGTCTCTCCTCTGATGGCAGTGTAGCAAAATGTGTGAAATAAAGCAAGATCTTTATTTCCCAATCCACACGTTCCCACACCACAACACAGACGCGTAAGCGCTCGCGTTTATCAACCCGAATCCCAGCACACAACGCAGTGGCGGTTCCCACCTGTACATCGTGTGCACATCTGACTGGTTTGTGCGTGTCGCTGACACTTTCTATCGTGGGTTTTTTTCACTTTTCATTTCTCACCCGTTGGTCGGATTTCGTTCAGTTGTGGCTCGTCAAGTCTTCCGTGTTGTCCGCAGTCCACCCGCTATGGGTCTGGGCCATACGTCAGGATCGCGTCGAGATATTCCACTGTGCTGGAATAATGGCGCCTTCGATTTGATCATCCATCACAATAAGAATGTGATTCATGTTTGCTGAACTTAGTTGTCTGTACAGAATGAACAGTCTTGTGTCCCCAACAGTAGTTTGGCGCTTGTTAAACCGTAAACGTAAATCGAAGACGTTGAAATATTTGCACCAGACAAGCAACAAACCGCAAAATGCATAAGTGAAACTAAGTCTACTAAACTACCGTTGAAGCGATTCAATCAATAGTGCACAAGCTGTTCGGATTTTGCAGACTACGGCTAGGATGATCGTGTGCGACTTGAAATAACAAACAACCGCTGCGCATGTTGGGATATATAGTATCGTCTCACCGCTTCCGATGACAGATGTACATGGAAGCATGCATACTAAAACGGAAGGACATTTTTCAGTTCTAATTGTTCTTCTCTGCACTTGAGAATATTTGGCCACGTCAAACGAGGTGTGTGAGTAATAAATGGGAACATTCTACGTACACTATCGAAATGGCAAGTACCACTGAGACACAAGAGCCAGCAGTTGGATTGGATACCCTCAACATTTGCACACTCAAATTTACGCACACCTGGTAGCGCTGGATGCTACTCATCGGCCCTTTCGAGTATAGTCGACGCTATCAGGTGCAAAATTAAAAGGCAACCAGAAGTCTGAGTCGCGTCCAACCTCAATCTGTCATTCCTCCGTTTTCTGTGTTTGATCATCAGGCTAATTACAACACAATAAATAGGAAAACAGTGACTAGAAAGTCAGACTAACAAAGTCAGTCGAAACAACCTACCTTCCCACTCAATCGTGCGTCAGTTTCCGTTCAACACCCGTTATCATGTCACAACTCAAAGACAAACTCCCATTTTCTACAACTAGCTGTTGTCACACCACGTATTGTCATCACCACCACGGCAACCCTATAGGTTGCTTCACCCACTTTTGTGCACACAGCGCCGGCTGGTGAGCTCTAATCAGCATGGTTTCGCTAAAGGCCAGTAGCTTCGGGTTCTGCTGACGTAACAATATTTTGAAGGAGTTAAGTGGGACCACCTGGTGACCTGTTATCATGATGTATCTGGCAATCGATGACGAAGGGCTTCGAGTAACCGATCCATCGGTTTCCAGTTTTGTCATGCGATGTTTTAACCAGTTTGGGAGGTGTTCGGCCACACGCTGTTGTGTTTACTCATTTGTTTGCTCGTGCCCAGCATCATACATTGGTCGTACTACAAGGCGATTGTCGGACAGAGTGCGTGACCATCATCCTGCGTGGTTGAAAACTGATGTGGCTAAAACAGTTTCAAGCGCGATTGTTACTCACTTGACCAACTCCAATCATTCTGTCAGTAAGAAAGATGTTTTTCGGATTGTTTACCGAGTGCCAAGGAATCGATCAAAAATGGTGAGATTACGAAGGTTGACCATTACCGGAGTCATTAGCATTCGATTGCGCAACCTTTACCTCTGCGCTCATAAGAAGTTGGTGCGATCAATTAACCTCCCTTGGCCCACAATCAATCATTCCCACGATTTGTGACGGTGACCGCGTCACTGATACTAAACACGCCGTCCGTAACCTATAGTGACCGTTTTCCTGACTCACCCTAATCACTCTTTTCATATTTATTGTGTTGTAATTAGCCTGATGATCAAACACAGAAAACAAGTCTTGTTTGCTACTCTGTCGTCCTCATGACTTCAATGGTTATATTCAAACGAATTCCTCCGTCTATTGGTGTAGAAACACTGAGAATGGGCCATCCTAACCAGTAGGAGACATTGATCTTTCTGATCCAAATGCAGACGTGGAACACCTCGAACTCAGATGTTTTTTTAACCAAATATCGAAACGCACATTCCTCGCAACCGCACACGAGAAAGTACCTACTGAAAGTATGATCGCGACTGACGTGAAAAGGAGGAAACTCACTGTTATTGCTTACCTCTGGGTATCGATCGGTTCCGCTGCTGTCGCTGAATAAGGCTTGCTTGTGCAATCATCACTTCGTTCGAATAAGTACAGCTCCAGTGAGCTCGGCTTGTTGGCTATGGACAACCAAATGTTGGCGATCGATCGCAACGCGGATGGTAAATGAGCCAACCAAAATTTCACCACAATTTAGACAAGAGTTCAATTGTAACGGATGAATGGTGGATAATTTAATGATGACCAGGACAGTCTCACAACGCAAGACAAATGTTACTGAGCTCATACATGGACTATTATATGCGCAGACAGAAACCGCAATTTGATTTTTCTGGAATGCGCCATCAGCTGACTGATCCACAAGGAAACAGTGCGAGAAAATTTACTACTGTTGTATGACAGGCAGCTTCGTTTGTTAGTAGTATGGCACGTACATTCGGGAACTAAAGCACAAGTCTCATCGTCACGAAGACGATGAACCAGAAGTGAATACTGGAATAGCGTGTACGCTCTATGGGAGACGCGCCATCGGGACGAATGACATTGTACTGCTGCCCAATGTGTGTGAATACACGTCAGCCGTGCAACCGAGTGTACGTGTGCGTGTTCGTGGTTCTACGTTTCAACATAACCTGTACGGGATTTCACGTAATAGACAACTTCGCAGGCCAAGCGTCTTTTTTGGCCGCCACATTGTGGACATTGTCCGCCCTGAATGATCAGCTATTCCTTGAATATGATCGAATCTTATTTCCCAAATTCTTCCTGAAGCTCCATTCCTACGTACTGTTTGTCTGGAATATACGCATCCTAACCAGGACAAATTCGTTGAGTTACTTTTGCTTGTGAATTTTATATATATATATACCTTTACCGTATTCATTTTTCTCTTCAGCTTAGTGTTTGATTACAATTCATTCAACACTCCATGAACGAAGGACTGTCTGCCACTAAAATTACATCATGTGTCACATGATTCATTGCACGACTTTCTCTACTGTCCATTTTGAGGTGTTGTTTCTGCCTCACAGTTGTTTGTGCGAATTATTGCTAGTCAAGGATTATCATGTTTATTGTGCCTCGCGAACCTATTCGTCTCTGTTGCATGACAGTCGTCATATTCTGTTGATTATAGTATCACGTTTGCGCCATTTACATTTCGCCGTATTTGGCTGTTTACTGTCCAAACGGTCTGTTGAAATGTGCGATTAAACCTAAAATACTGGTTCACCTCTCCTTCTGACTGATAGAAAGAAGTGTATATGCGAGTCTAAGTTGCCTTACAGCGAAAACGCCATGCATTTCAGACAGAATTCAGACTGCATGTTTTGTTCATTTTTCATCCCACTGTAAGCGGTGGCTCAGAGAGAGTGATGGAGGAGGATGCAACCAGTTATAGCAAATACTGATGACTCGAATAGCTGATGGCATTCATCACAGATCACTGACAAAATAGGAAAACGATTGCGTGATCCTACAGGCACACCGAATTGACAACCGAATATGTGCCCTTCTTCATGTAACGTCTCGGTAGGCCAATCATTGCTAACTGACCTTGGTCATTTGTCTTCTTCACCGATTTGCATGTATGGTCTATGTGAACTGAATACTGAAAAAACCGCATTAATTTTTTTCATGAAGGTTGAATGTAGGATGAATAGTGGCCCGCAACTTTCGTCAAATCAAAATTAATGAAGGGCAGATAGGAAAATTAGTAATCAAGGTCACAAGAGGTTAATGAGCGTCACTCCAACTGTTAAGCGGACGGGAAATACTGATGGTTCGTCTAGAAACACCCTTGAGGCTTCTGTCCATTGCTGTGACAGCCAGGGCAGCTGTTAATTTCCCGACAACCAGTATAAGGCACGTGAAAATACACAACCATGAGAGTAAACACGATCTTGTGCGGCTGATGTTTATTTCCATCCGTTGGTATTACTAGTCTCTCTGTTGGCAAATTTCACACAGAGCACATACAAGTTTGCAACCATTGCTTCTAGTTTCTGGCATTCCAATAATTGGAAATTGCCTTTTAATTTTCGAGGTCTCGACTCGTACTACACTACTCACTGACGACGCTGTACATAATATACACTGACTGAAAACAACCGTTCTTCCTGGGAAGCAGGTGGTTCTTGGTAGAAAATAGGACTGAGGCAATCAGTTTGAGAATTGGCGTCAGTGGACATTGCACAAAACCACATTCTACAGGTTCTGCTTGGTATTTAGAGGTAACAGAGTTATGCCACCTACTTGGAGTCAGAGCTATTGCTTATTCGTCGGATATCAAGTCCGTGTGACTCATCAAGAAAAACACGCCACGGCAATGAAATGATAATTGAGCCACGCCATTCTTTAAATTTGTCGCCGGAAACCCAACAATAATAAGGGTCAGTGTTTGAAAGACTTGCAACCTTATACGAATTCCACAGCCTTATGAAGTGGTCATCAAGCGGATTGGTTCTTTCAAATCCAGCATCTACTGTAGGATGCGTAGTTGATGTTTACCAAATACCCATAACTGATAGATGCCAACAGCCAAAAAGCCGGTCGTATGCTTTCTGCAAATTCCGACTAACGAACGCACATTGTGAACATTATTACGAAAGTGTCGCTAAATTTGCTTCTTTGGAGAGAGGGTCGTACATGCAGAAACTTGACGCTCCTCAGACGTCTGTGCACATGTCAACTTGTTATGTTCTGTTGTGTGTTTCCACAACCACCTTACTGTGACACTCGGAATTAGGGACTTCGAATAGTCCCAGGAATCATACTTGAATTGAAGCCTCCCTCGCAAATAATAGGGAGGACTGGTACTGGTAGCGGTAAGCAGTTGTTATTCATGAGTTGAGACACCGAATTTATGGATGTACAACAGTATTAAAGAAATCACCGTCTGTCATTGGCTGATCGTATTAGCACATGCAAATTCACAAACTGTGTTAATTTGTACAGTACGGAACAGATGAATTGGCAAATAACAGAAGCCACAACACTGAGACCGTTCGTCCAATCCTGATATTGTGTCTTTAACGCGATATTTGGATTGGCCGTTTGTTAGATCTTCTGTTGTGTGGGAGTATGGATAAGCGATGAATCGAGTAGATTTCTACCACACCTACCTCTGAACAACAGAAGTTAGAAGGTGTACAAAATGGAAGGTTAATTACACGCTTATCGTCTAGAATGAGTTATAAGACCTTCTAATAATCAATTGCTTTGTATTGAACGTGAGGATTTCAATTACCATTGTTAACTATTCAGACAATACGTTGGCCAAAAATCTATAAAGCCGATTTCACTTAATTATGTTAGCAGACCTTTAGTTTTTATTATAATGTTCTTGAAGAAACTTTCCAACTGCGAGGAAACACGTACCACTCACCAAATTTGACAAAACTATAAACTATCAACGCAACTTTTCACATTTGAGTTTCAAACTATAACCCGAACACAGGTTGAACATCTCACCTCCGAATTAGAGAAGAAAGCGGATGCGTGGCGAACTGAGTCGGACGGTAGAAAACTGCTGGTTTCCGAGGTTAACGAATTAACTTCACGCCTGAAGGAAATGGAAAGTCTGGCACGAGCCGAAGTGGCTGATGACTCCGAGGATCCGCTGAAACTGCGGATTGCATTGGAGTGGGTCATAAATTTTTAGCTGCCA
Organism: Paragonimus westermani; assembly: GCA_008508345.1. Lineage (NCBI taxonomy): Eukaryota > Metazoa > Platyhelminthes > Trematoda > Plagiorchiida > Troglotrematidae > Paragonimus > Paragonimus westermani. Next base: position 33,546 of record QNGE01001144.1, on the reverse strand, counting down.
TTTAAAACCTTGTTAATTTTGTTGACAGTATTTGTAATTTCTGCGATAGACTACCAGGTTATGTCGGAAGAAGTACGAAAGTTGTCACAGTTGCATGGGCTATTAATCATGTGTAGTTTTCAGCAAGTACCCCAAGGATGACCCAACGACACACTTTGTTATTCAAACGAGGCAACCTAAAACTTTGCAGCTGAGCACCTGTATTTTTATTCAGCGAAGATTAGGTTAGTTTCTCTGTTGGCACAAGAAGTAGCAAGCTATAAATTATAGGAAAACTTCTCGTTGAACGTAACGTTTTGACTAGCAATGAAACAACTATAAATGTTTGCACGATAACGTGTAGTCGACGATAGTGTGATTGTTTTCAGGGCCCTGATATTCAGTCTTTTTCGCCCCAGCCTTTTGTTCCCCTTTCCGTTTCATAATTTCTTCTCCAGTGTATTCGTTCTAACCGAAACGGTGATGAAGGAACTCAAACCATAGCGGTGCCCATTCAGGCTCATGACAGGTTTAGATTGGAGGATTGAATTAATGACTAGGTATTTAGACCGTGATGGTAATCTAACTGGTTGTCGAACTGAGATGTGCCGTAATTGGCGTGGATCACGATTGCAGGACTGAACTCTACATTAGGCGATCCAATTTCAATCGTCTGCGAACGAACACATTTTCAAGGATGAAGCATTAAGCGAGGTTGACTTGCAGTTGGTAAAAGCTGTTGACTTAAGTTTACTCGACTACGCCTGCTATTTTGTGAAGATAAATAAAATGTAATTCACAATGGCTGATTTTTTGAAATCTAGATAACCAATATGAAAAGTTACTCGTGTTTTGTTAACCAGCCCAACACCTCGTATCCCTCGATTGACCTCACGATTTACATCTCTCCACTTCAGTTTCAAAGTTCGTCGATCTCATACTGCCTTACACCTGCAGTGGACAAGTGGGTATGCGCTCGACTCTCATCCACTAACAATTTAGAACGGTTTGCAAACAGACCATACATTTCCAGTCTTGTTTGAAATATGATAGGCCGTTAGCTCTAGCCTAGTCTGGGACATACGGCACCAACCAGGAATGCGAGGTGGGCTTCAGCCCACTCGGTAGCACTCGGAAGCGTGCCATGCGACAATTGCTTAGGACCTTCGAGTGCGTTAAACAACACTCGAAAAGTTGCAAACGAAGCGATATTAAAGAATAGAATTATAGCTGAGCCTTTTGGAAAGTGCAAGCACCCGCTGTGTGCAGTTAATTGCACGACTGAAGAAAGTGACACTAAGTTCACATCAGGCCTTCTATGGCAGATATACACAGAAGCATCCGTACAGAACAGACAAACGAAAAAGCACTGTTGTAGCCGGGATCTCTAGAGAAGTCACACGATCGCTGGTCAGTACACACCCTTCTCAATTTTTACATATTTGGGCTGCAACGAACAAGGGTGCGACTGTTTAACTAGTAAGTCACGCACAATAGAATGAGCAGCAGTCAAGTAGCTGACACTAACGAAGATCAGCATAATCAGTCTCAAACCACCTCGGTAACTTATGCAGTTGTGTGCATTGGTGCGTGTGTGCTATTGATTTCGCCACTTTGTGTAACAATGTATGCTGATCTATGCTACAAATAAACCCACAAATCGTAATATGTAGTTTGCAAGAAGCGGGAATTTTCGCAAGTGATTTGTTGTGCACGTCAACCAGCCTCCATCTCTAGAGTTTGAATGGAATAACGGAAAAGGTTTACTTACATAGTTTGGCGAGATTTTAGTGTGGTTATATCGATTTGACATTAGTAGTCTGCAACTCCTAGCAGCTAACAGTCGTCATTGACTATTGTCCAATTGTGTTAAACAAGACATTAAACAGAAAATCACATGGAATGATGAGCCCAAATACGAAGAAATGCAAGTGTTTCAGGTGGTGAAGGTTTACGAAGGTACAGAATGACCGGCACCATATTTTAGCTCGTGTAAAATGTGAATTTACATCAAACACGCATCAATAACTTAGAACTGTTCATACATACGAACACAAAAACCCCTCCTCTTAGTCGGGTCCAACCTTGCGCTTAAGGACTGGCGATTCACACTTTCTCTTATATCAGCCGTTCAGGCGGTAAGTAAGACCGAACAACAGATAAATACATTTGGCATGTTTTTAATAAACATGTTTGTCAATGTAGCTTAAACATAATGCCCTGTGCTTTAACGCTTACTAAGGTCCACTTCACCAACCCTTCGTGACTTGTTCCCAGTAATGTGGTTAACAACAGTCCTACCGTCAAATAGACAGAGTAGTCATGGGAAGTCCACTAGGTCCCATCATAGCAGACTTTTCCATGCTAAAAATTGAGCAACAGCTAGCTACGGAGATAGAAAACTTGTCATATTACAAGCGTTACGTAGATGACACATTAATTTTCAGTCAATCTAAGCAGATGATAGATAACCTGGTGCAACTTCTAAATAGTTTCCATCCTAATCTAAAGGTCACTTGTGAATTTGAGGTCGGCAACTGCCTGCCATTTCTAGATATCCTAATAAGTCGTCGGGAAGATGGCTCGGTTAGAAGAACCGTGTATAGGAAACCCACATGGTCAGGTCAATACCTAAACTTTAGCAGCTTCACACCGATCCAACACAAACGAGCACTAGTAAATACTCTCTTCACACGAGCAAGGCGAATCTGTACGCCCGACAGCCTCGCGGAGGAACTAGATCTGATTACGTCTGTCCTACAATCAAATGGTTACCCCAGAAGTTTCATAGATAGGCACAGTAGACAAAAATTACCATCCGAAAAGGTGTTCACTGTAGAGAAAAAGAGAGTCTACATAGAGCTACCCTTTAGGGGTGATTATGTCATGCAGCAAACAACACAGCGATTAAGAAATTCAATTAAACGAACATTTAATGCAGCTGAACTCCGTGTAATCGCTCGGACTCAGAAACTACCATTGCCTTCAATCAAAGGAGATCAGCCTATCGGCGCCACTTCACATTGTGTTTACCAATTTGTATGTAACTGCGGAGAAAGTTACATAGGCAGAACCGAGAGATGCTTGATCTCCAGAATGAAGGAACATTTACCTAAATGGGTACAGAAGTCCGTGTTACCGGAGAATGGCAATGTTTCTGAAACGCATAAACAGCCTGTTTCCTCAGTCGCTAGACACATCTTGACCACTGGTCATGCTATCGATCCATCTTGTGCATTCAAAATCCTGTTGCGCCATTCCAATCCAAGATTCTTACGGTTCGCTGAAGCAGTTGCAATTAATCGGCTTAAACCAGCTCTCTGTGTTCAGAAACAACTGTTCGTGAACCTGACTCTTCCCTGGACTTAATGTCTTATCCTAACTCGCTTATTGATTTTCCACCCCTCAAATCGATTGTTTTAAATAAAGCCCACCCATGTTATTGTAAGTTTGGTACTGATGAGTCAATACGAAATGCTTGCATCTACCGGTTTTCATGTTCTATCTGCCTCGTTCAAACTGCTCGAGGGAACCAATTGTTTCAAAAATCAATATTTCGTTCCATATCACTATCACAGCGATGTTTAATCCCGTCAAATTAGGTGGAAATGCAATGTAATCGTGTGTTCACCATAAATAATTCCACATTTTTTCAGTAAGAGCATGGTGTGAAGAACCCGTAAGCCACGAAAGAGATCATAATTCAACGACCTACCGAAGTCACTAACCATCCTTGGTCCACGTGCAACTGCAGTGACACCCGAATCCTGGGCCATTATCGTTCAGTCATCATCGCATCATTCACCTAGGGTTTTAGAACTGATGTAACGTTTGCATAGTAGATCCGAGTATAAAATGACCTGCTTTTGTTGTTCCTAATAGTTATTTGCCTTTTCCTGTTTGGTGACCACTTCCATCAGAACAAGTTTAATCGCCCAATTACTCAAGCTTTTCACAGTTTATTGCCTCAGTGATACGACCAACCACCCTACACCATTCCGGTAGTCAGAAATAAGCGGAGGACCATCGATCGGATGTGAGCAGCGCATGCGTTGGTGTAGGTCATTTGCACTCAGATATACCATTTCCGGTTTGGAGTGGTGTCAGCCTTCGTTTGCAAGACGATAAACCTAAGAAACTGTTGTCTGATACCTGGTAGTGAGAGGAAATGGACCATGAGAGTATGATTAAGCTACAAAGGTAAACTTTATTTACCTCAAAAGAAAGGGCTTTTGTGATCCAAGACATACATAGGCTTGGAAAAGTGTATAATGTGTCCATTTATAGCAGTTTGTTCGAAACAAAGTGACCCGACCTTCATCCCAAATTTTCTATTTCTGTCGTCAGTTATTCAAGCGCGGAGTGGGCCGCGTGTCTGCGACACAGTTTGGCGTGTCTTGTGAAACACAAGCGTAGTACCTATGATCCACGAATGGATGCAGCACCATGAAACTGCCAGTCAGACTGCAAAATGCAAACTGTTATTCCGACCAATCAACGCTGCCTCATAATTGCATGTTTGGTGAAAGTATTTAACGTGTAATGTGGGTTGAGGTTGAGCCTATTCGTTCGCTTGCTTTGAGCATGTACTTTATGACCTATATCACACCGTAACTCACAGATAATCTAATTACTTCGGGATTTCCTTCTAAGGAACGAGCACATTTGCGCCTAATAGTGATCAATAGTGATCAATACCGATGCAAAAAGTTTTATCGTAAATCACGTATGACAAGGGAAACTACTACGGTGAGGACGAGCGATCACATTATACTACTTACACCACTACTATTCACTAGTGAGACATGAACATATATTTGGATACTGAAGTATCTTCGGGACAAATAGGAGAAGAAAAAGCATTGGAGCGCACCATAGCCTGAAATGGTTCTCGGTACATGGAGAAACTGAGCATTGTTCTCCGTTGCAACCGTGACTTTCTGGAACCGGTGTTATACGCAAATCGGTGGATTTGTTTGTTGTTATGTTGAAGCATATAACCCATGTATTGGTCTTCGTAGCTCAGCTGATGGAGCGCTTGCTGCGTTCAAGCAGGCTGTGTCTGTCTTTGGTTCGAATCCAACCGAAACCCTGACTTTTCATACTTGGGTCTCGCCTAAACTCACAAATCTGCTACACTACTCATTAGGAATAAAGAACCGTTGCGCCAACCGCGTTCTTGATTCATAACGCCACCACGAGGAAATATGAAAGCCTCAGCGGTAGTCACTCTTTCCGTAAGCAACATCAGTGGAAATACATCTATCGGTAGATTAGTAGGCACATTTGAACCCAGGACGATGGAGCCTATGTAGGAATGCATCCGCACATCCAAAAGAAGACACATTCACTTCAGAACTTTACGCTTTCTATCACATGAAATTTATCGGCTGTGCATTGCTAGACCAGGACTTTGGTAGGGGTCTACTATTCAACAATTATGAATTATTTTGGAATTATATCGCTCAGCTGTCGGAAGCGAAAACATTTGACGACAATCTTTACCTGATTTCTGCTGCTCTGTGAGTAACACCAACGGTCGCAAAGATCAGTACGCTTTTGGTTTGCCTAGCAACGGGCTATTTTTAGCGGCACTCACACCTGAGCAACCAACGAGTGTGTGCGAAATGAATTCGAAACATAATCCATGTTCTCTGACTACCTTTTTCGAATAGGGTTAAGTCGAAACGCATTATACTTCTAAATAAGGTGTTTATGTTGTCTTAAGCTGGCCTGTGTTATTCCGTAGTTGAAGAATTGAATACAGCGAAAATCAGTCGGTAAGCACTCTATGCTTCTCGCTCTTTCCACACCTTAGCTCTATCTGTTTTCGGACATTAGCAACAAATTTATGCTGCGATCTGTACCTTTGCTGTTCAATTCCGGGAAAACTTACTGACATACAAAATCGTAGTGGATAAGTTATTTTAGTTCAGTTATGCTTTTACTTTCACTTACTGACTAACATTACTCCAGGCTTTGTATGTAATCAGACCGATCGAGTGGACTTACAGCAACTGACGAACAGGGATACGCGGAACCAGTAACAAGTTTCTGATTTCACCCCCTAATCTTTCAAACGAGACTGCACAAATTTGGTCAAACACTGCAGGATTTTGAAAAGAGCGGACTATTTATTGCCAGACGCTATATTTTAGCAATCTTACCAAGTTGAATAAGTGAGCAAAACCAAGGGAATAACGTGCATGCGCACATCAGTTTTTTTTAGCAGATATTGTTTAAGTAAGTAGTGAAATCTTTTGGATTGTTGTACAGACAGATAAAACTATAGCCATGCCAATGTTGGTCGACGAATGAGAATTTACCATAATCCTGCTGTTACATTGTTTTCTTGTGCTTTCAGTCAAGCGAATAAAGCAATCAGCCGTTTGCAAACGACAGTGACGCGCTTCGAAGCGGAATACGAAGCCCAGGTCCCCCGTGTCAAATACGAGGAAGTTCGCCAGAAGCTCCACGAGGAGATTGATGAGTCGACCAGGTTGAAAGAGGAACTGGAAAGCATTCAAAGCCGATATGAGTAAGAACGGCTTGTGCTTCTACTGGCTAATTACGGCAAGTATACGAATATCTAGTTAAGGGCACCCGCGGATCCGATAAATGGAAAGTCCGGGTCCTAATTGTATACCCGTCCGTTAATATGATTCAAAGGTAAAAATCTTTGGGTTGTAGTATTTTACTCTCGTCCGAGTTAAACACACAAGGAACAGCTCCGTCCGAATGAGCTCAACGAAGTAAGTGATCATTTCTTATCGTCTAGAATGTTGACCCATTTGAAGTTGCGGGCTTAGTTGAGCTCACATCACTGTAATCTGAAGCTTTTCAAAGATTCCTGTGTGAAGAATCTGTATAATTTTGTTCATCTGCTTTGATTGCAATAACCAAGGGGTTTTCGAGCTTAGGAAAAGTCTGGCCATAATATATCATTTAAGTGCAAAATTAAGTGAGGTTATGAGATTTGCAAATACACATGGAAACAGAGATCACAATCTGACTGTCGGTAAAACGATGGTGCATTAAAATCGGCCACAGTGGGCTTCTTGCGCTAGTTCCAAATGAGGTGTCTCATGTGGGACTTTATCCCATACCGTCTCAGTGATCTGTCGAAGAAGAGCGTGTAACTTTTGTAGACTGCAGAGTTTTGTTGCCTGAATTCTCTGGACCGAGCGAACCCGACATAGATCGTGTCTCAAGAGTTTACTTAGCACACATTCAGATTCCTTATTCAATACTGTCTCTAATAAAGCAATACATTCTTCACTGTGGTGAATGTAGAAACCACACTGCGCAGTGTGTTAGCCAAGCCCATTTCCCGTGAGAAGACCTAACGATGCCTCCAGTTAATCTTATTCAACTGACGTTAACAAGAATCATAGAGAGACCACCTGACGAAACTGTATTGACACATCATGTGAGTTAGGTGTTTTCAATTCTCAACAGTGATCTTGAAGACTCGTAACACCAATGAACAGTAGTGAGTATTGATAGCATACGGCTGCAAGTAATTATAGCGGGTTGCAATGTTTTTAAGACAATGTCTTAACAGTGTGGTCTAACAGGTGAGAGGCAGAATTTATTGCGACTGTGATAGGTGAGTACCGTGTTGGTTGCTCGTCAAAGACTGAGCCTCCTTTTCTCCTATCAGAGCTTACTCCTGTTCTGGCCGTCCTTGAGTACACGTGTCTTCACATTCACCTTCTAGCTAGTACACCCTGTTTCCACTTCCTCAGCCTTCATATCATGTGCATCGTCGTAACGCCACGATGGTTTTCCATAGGGCTGTGTCTCGCTAAGTGTGCTCACACAAGCAGCGTGCGTGTCTGTGCTGCGAGCCCGTGCGCATGATTCACCGACAGCTGCATGCCAGTGTGACCGAAAACTTGCCTTTGTTTGACTGGGTTTGTCATATGACCTTCGCGATTGAGCATGTGGATTTTAACATGCTTACGCTTGTGTTGCCCATAATTTCTAACGCACATTTGTCCTCCATGCTTCAATCCAATACCGCTGCTAGGTTGCACCTGTGTTCTACCTTCATATTACAGTTGCATAATCCACTCGATACGACACCCGAGCTACATTAACAACTGTCGCAGAAGTCGTGGATAGAGCACAGGGTCTTGAGCCAGTGACTAACTCACCGCACAGCACGTTCTCGAGAATTCGACAGTCACCCATTTAGCCCACGCGCTCCAGCCAACTCAAGCCTGATTAACCAAGCCAAGCGATCATACCTGAGTTATCCCTTTTGTTCAGGAATCCCCTGCTCATTGTTGGGTTTTACCGCTTAGCTCGAAGAAGTCGTCTGCAACAGAAAATGTGAAGTGTGCTTGGGAAACTTCCTCGACACAGGTACGGTGTTTAGGACACACTGGTGTTCAGAAGTGTACTGAGTACACATGCTTCGTACACCATCATGTTTGCCCTGGTAAAAAGTGCGGAGTGCTCCCTTGTTATAAGAATTTCAGGTATTGAGTCAAGTTTACCTATAACAATTTACACATTAGTCTGTGTTACGCACAAACTGAGCTAGCATGTCCGTACTTCTCGCCATGGTAAGGTATAATAGCCTGTTAGAATCGGCAAAGGACAATGTTCTTGTAATTAACCAATGAACCTGAATGTGTGCGAAATTGACACGGACTTCAGAGGTCAAATGATACAACTAGTAGCTTACCAACTCCACCAAATTCACGAAGGCCTGCAAAAGCAAGCATTCTGATGTTTAATCTGAACAAGTTAAACGTGAACATCTTCGATCATTTACCGGCAGAACTTGAACAGCTTCAGAATATGACAATACTTAAATTAGGCTTTCAAGCTAGGGTCATTCAAGTGATACCATAGGAAATCCGTTCGCTAATTTGTCAAGCGAATGAGAGTGTCGTAGTCCAGAGAACAGCACGTTTGGTGAAGTGCAAGTTGTGCCCAGAAGCGTAGATCAACATCGTAATGCTGGAATTTTTAGTTCCATGTACGTGTTCAACCAAAACACTATTGGTACTACTGCTCAAGTGGTAAGTGGGCCAACTGTAAAAACTTAGCCATAGTTTGGGGGCGAATATTCAGTAGTGTTTTTTGTAGATTGGCAATGTAAAGCAAATATCATGATGTACTATCTTATGTTCCCATATCAAGCAGCTCTGCTATCAGTAACTGAACCAAAAAGTAAACGTTCGTAGGTTTTTTACCTGAAAACTGTATGCATTGTACTATAAGAATAGAAATAGTTGCACTTTTATTTCAGTGTCAATAAGTGGTTGACGATTTGAGTGAAATGACTTAAATCCCACCTAAATTTGATCACTGCAATGGCTTTCAGCCGTGAAATAAAATCAACAGGCTGTTTGATTAACGTGCGTAAACAATTATCATTAGGAGTCAATTTTGCAAACAGCTGTTCTCGGTTATTCCCATCAGGCTTTTGCAATTGCATAGGGTAAGTGCGCGTTATATATGAAAATTGAGTCACACAGGTCATTGAAAATCACAGGAGTGGTACGGATCAGAGCCTACTGGATGAGGGTGGAAGTGTTAGTGAATGCGTGTGTCACATGGGCCTGTCATGGGACGCATTTTTTTCGCTTCAAGGTGTTCACGCTTGCCCGAGTTTTGAGTGGACGTGGAATGATTGTCCATCAGAGGTTTGCAGAGGTTTGCATCAGAGGGTTTGCACCAACTGCTTTTGGCACACATGCAGATGTTGTGGAGCCTGATGGCAATAGCCTCGGTCGTTGATTCGGAACGCTTCATCCGGATTTGTTTTATGGCACTGTCCATTAATTGGTAGCCGGTCGCACTGGGAATGGGCTTTCTCGAACTGTTGCGAAGCCACTTCGGTAGGTGTTCACGAATCCTCTCCGATAGCCGTCTTGTGGTTCCCCAACGTAACCGACTTAACAGCAACGGGCGAGAGAGTAGACACAGAAAGGCGAACAGAACTTGGACAAACTATTCTCAAGGCGTGGTACCAGTACTGGGCTGTCAAAAGAGCGTTTCGACCGAACTGAAACACCGGATTTACCAGATCACAGTTAGATCATTTATACCCTACTGTTGGAAATCATGATTTTTAAAGGCCGAGGTTGGCAAACGTATTTAGGTGGCTGGTCACTGATCTCTGTGTTCAGCCATCTGCATCTGAGTAATCAACACCACCACAGTAAACAGAAGCTTCCGCGCACCGCCTCTAGCTTCACCGTAATAAATGGATGGTTAGCTAGTAAATGAATTGTACGGTGAAATATTTTAGCCCCAATTATCTACCGACTTTCCAACACCCAACGTTTTGCTTCCTACTCCACGTATAAAATTATCTATTCCACCTCGTCTAATTCTACCCTCCGGCACGATCTTCCTTTGTTTGTGATGACCGTTTCCACCCAGCTTCAACTAATCAGTGAGTCGTTCTAGTTTATCAGTACGTTTTCCGTTCTTATTTGTACACATTTTTGTACTTATTTGCTATCTTTTTATTTTTCTGGCGCTCCATATTACTTGGCTTTTTGGCATTATTTACAGTGTTCGAAATAGAAATGGAGCATAGCGTTGTCCTAATACTACTTGATTGTAGCACCCGGAGCCCCAGACTGTCGTCTCACCAAATTAAAGCAGTTTTACGATTCAGCTTATAACGTTTGAGGAAACAAAATTTCCATAAGTGGCACAATCCCTGTCCGCGGGTGTCACAGCAGAGGTGGAGGATCTGCTGGAATGCGTTTCCTCTGAATTTCCTCACCAACTCCAAAAGGATGCAACCATAAAACGCACTGGAAAATCAGAGGCAAACATTGTTTAATGACTTGTTCAACTCAGTTAAACTGGGCGATTGCTCCCCCTCCCAACTACTACGTCACATGAGAGGCTTATCTGGTTCACGGAAGTTAGACAACACCACCATAAACTATAGGTGGAAAAGTCACCATCAGCAATACAACGCACATTAGCCGTCATAGGTGGTGAAAGCTCGACCGACAAATTGGCACCCCTTGCAGATAAGGTATCTGAAAAATTTCCATCACAATTAGTTCGTGTAGCAACCACAGCCAGCCCCTCGCCATCCATTTCACCCTCTGTAATGGACGGAAGCTTAGAGCTGTTGATAGAGAGGATGTGCAGCCGTATGGAGAATATGACCGTGCAGATTAACAAGCTAAAAAGACGCCCGTCTAAAAGATTTGCTCAATCGAACATCCGCGATCCATCAAGGTGGTGTTGTTACCACCACATCTTTCGACTCAAAGCGAAGGAGCGCACCAACCGTGCCCATTTCAAACCCGCTACACATTAGCGTCAAAAAAGCACGCCAGCCGGTTACGACGACGACTGCCGCTGATTCAGCAGGTACCGGTCATCTATTTTGTATCTGGAATCAGTCGATCGGCTTGCGGTTTGTTATCGACCTCGGGGCCGAAATTAGTGTCGTTCCACTCCAATCAAATGGTCGACTTTAGCCTGGCTAGTACACCCCACAAGCCGCAAATCAGAATCGTATCAAAACTTTTTCAGAACGCTCACTCACTGTCGACCTTGGTCTCGGGTAACGTTTCCACTAGATGTTCTTACTTGTTGACGTTCAAACACCACTCATTGCCATTGACTTCGTGGCAAATTTTAGCCTTTCTGTTGATGTCAAGAAGTGTACGCTAATTGATAACACTACAGCATGTACAAATCAGCGTCTGCATCAGTTGGCATCCGGTGTCTCTTCAAACACCGTCATTCGCAGCACTGCTGAAGGATTTTCCATTACTAACTCTCCCTTGCTCGCATATTGAGACGGTCAAGCACAATGCAGAGCATCACATTACTAGTCTCACAGCCACATCGGTCACATTCGGACAAGCTCAAGATCGTCAAGGTTGAATTTGAACACATGGTTCAGTTAGGGGTAATTCGTCCGTCAGATAGCTCTTGGGCATTGGCATTGTACATGGTACCTAAGAAACTTCCTGGAAAGTGGAGACCACGTAACGATTACCGTGTCCTCAGCAACTTCACAATACCGAGCAAATATCCAATATATCACATCAATAGCTTTCTGTTGTGCCTCACCAGTGCTAACGTTCTTTCTAAATTGGATGTAGTACGCACTTACTATCACGTCCCAGTTGCCGTAGAGGACATCCCGAAAACGGTCACCACAACATCTTTCGGATTTTTCGAGTTCATAATGCTATTTAGGCTTCGTAACGCAGCTCAAACATTCTAGTGTGTCATGGAAGAAGTACCACAAGGACTCCTGTTCGTATCAACGACGTCCTAATCGCTAGTTGCCAGAACGAAGGACACTTGTCTCATCTTCGCTCTGTTTTCGACCGTTTCGCATAGTATGACATAAAAATCAACACCGATAAATATGTCTTCGGGATTAGTTTGTTGAATTTCGTTGGACATTACATCGATCGAACAGGTATTACGTCTCTCTCAGAAACAGTTGCATCCTTCTCGATTTCCACGAAGTCCAACATAATAACCTAACTTCGACGACTCCTTGGCATACCCGAAGATTCATCCCTCATTACGCAGGCATCCTAAAGCTTCTAACAGACATGATCTATTCAAAGTCCATGGAACTCTCGTCGGAAGCTAAGGCAGCCTTCACAATGGTGAAGAAAGCTCTATGTCGGGCCCCCATACTCAGTCCCATTAATTGTGATCCCAGTGCTCGTCTCCTGCTTATCACTCACGTATAAATACTGTTGTTGGTGCAGTCCTAGACCAATCCACAAACGACGAACATCAACCCCTAACCTTTTTCGACCAGGAGCTCCAACCATCACACGTGAATTATAACACTTTTAGATGTGAACTACTCGCTATTATTTGGTCCCCTGCCAACTTCGAGATCTTTCGGAAGAACGACATTACACTGTGTAGACTGAACGCAAGCCTTTAACATTTGCTTTTCAGGTCAAATGTGATCGGTATTTCCCTCATGAAATTAGACATATGGCTTACATCCCTAAATTCTCCACGGACATCTAACACCTAAGTGGTTACACTAATGTAGTAACTGTTGCTTTGTCATGGCCGGGTGTCAACGTTTTTCACTCACCGCCCTGCTTAGAATTGGCTGAAATGGCCACTGTCCAACAGTGCAGTGAGGAAACAGGGGACGTTTCTAATTGCAAATCCCTGAAATTGTCTACCGTCCCTCGGTCGACACAAGCTGGCAAAGTACTGGGTGGCATTTCAAGTAGTACACCTAAACCCTGTGTCCCTTGTTCTTACCGGCGCGCTGTCCTTGACCATTTTCATCGTTTACTTCGTCCTGGCAGACAGAGCACGTTGAATTTAATTGCGCAACGTTTCGTTTGGCCATTTATTAAAAAAACGTTCGTTTTTGGTCCCAACAGTGCGTCGAATGTCAAAGAAGTAAAGGGTGCAGATACGGTTACCACACCTAACACAGCCTCCCAGGCCGGCATCCGTTTTTAACGCGTTCACTTTGACATGAGTGGCCAGCTGCCACCTCCCAAAGATTTTACCTATATACTTGCTATTCTCGACAGTCTTACCCACTGGTCCATGACTGTACCTCTTGGGGACATTTCAGCGGAGATAGCTGTCGAAACGTCGTTGGAACGTTGGATCGCTAACTTTGGCGTACCATCCACATTCATCACTGGTCGAGACACTCTATTCCAGTCTTCTGTTCCGTAACTATACTCAGTTATTTGGCTGCTGACACAAGACGTCCTACTACTCCTGCGCTAGTGACTTATGCTGCCCATTCATTTTGGGACCTGGTCTATCTGTTGTGTAATAGGCAGCTTCGTTTGTTAGTAGTATGGCACGTACATTCGGGAACTAAAGCACAAGTCTCATCGTCACGAAGACGATGAACCAGAAGTGAATACTGGAATAGCGTGTACGCTCTATGGGAGACGCGCCGCCAGGGCGAATGACATTGTACTGCTGCCCAATGTGTGTAAATACATGTCAGCCGTGCAACCGTGGTTCTACGTTTTAACATAATCTGTACGGGATTTCACGTAATAGACAACTTCGCAAGCCAAGCGTCTTCTAAAGTTGCATCATACCGTTAAAGAGAACCTTGGTTGTACTGCCCCTGGATTGGTTGACGGTACCAGTCTATAATTCTTGTTGTAACTGATTCAACGGCCTACGAGCACGTACACAGATAACGGAATAACGGTCAGTGGAGCGGCGTATAACGGAACGACGGTCAGCGGTAAGGAACAACGGAATACGGAATACGCACGACTAGTTCGAGACTTCCTGGCACACTCCCGACACACTCAGACCCAGGCACGGATTATATTTCAGGTTTATGCCATTTCCCGCCTCCTTCCTCGAGAAAACGATTCTATTCCATCAGAATAAGCGGAAATGCCGTGAACTGTCGAGAGGTAACTCGCCACTTTTTACCTGTTCGGCCTTTATTCCGCCATGCTCATTGGTGGCATAGTGACCTTAGCTACTTTTTGATGTCTGCCTTTTGATTTTCTGATTCGAGAATGTTTGTGGGTCGCTATGCCCCCTATAAATGCCATGCAATTTCCTCCTTATCACACACGTTGTTGGAGCGGAACGAAATTGCTCTTTGCACCCATCTTTTGGTTTGTCTTGGGCGCACTTAACACGGACCGCCGCGTTATTTCCGGGACCAAGATTTTCCGCGTCAATTATATCAGGGGGGCGAATCCGATTTTTATCAATCACACTATTGTCTGTGGACAAACCAACGTATTAGTTCGAGCGTCTACAACACACGTCCAACCTTCTTTTCACGCCAAACCACCAACATTGATGCCGAAAACAAAATCCCCCGGAATTGATCACCTGTAAATTTGTGTTCACGCACCAAGATGCTGTTGAGAAACCGCTATAACCGCAACTCCTCGACCCCGTCAGAGTAGGTAAATGTGACATTAATAGGTTTATTATTGAAAGGCTCAGAGGAGTCGAATCTGCTTTCACTCACCTACTTCCTTGAGCTTACACAGGGCAGAAAATTCCCCTTCCTGTTTCTGTGTTGATTGCAAACAACGCTTCCCCACCTTCTTCGTTATCAAGTCCACCTGCATCTCAAAGTTATTGCGCTGCAATCCAAATCACAGCAAATGCAGGACTTTCAGTACACTGGCTGAGACATTTGGCAAACTACGATAGTGTGATTATCAATCTTCTTTGTTCTGTCTTTTACTACCGTCTCTTCTCCACGATTTTAACCGGCAACCGCTGTGTTAGCACCAACGTGTAAAGAACAACGATGTCAGAAAGTGGGTATTGTTTTGTTTCTGCCCAGTGAGTTCCGTTGTTCACTCGTTACAGTCACATACTTAGATAGCTAGGTCATGCACTAAGGAAGCCAGCTAGTGATCTGACACACCGGGCAAGTTTTGTCGGTGATGAGGCCGACTGACGTAAGATGCAAGGTGGACGGGTGATGACCTGGCATACAGAAATGTAGTAATTCACCAAGCAGTTGACACTTATGTCCGGCTCGTCTGCCGGGCTGGGGACTTCGCGACTCACAGAATCGGTGTTTGGAGACGTTAGACGAGTTGGTGGCTAACGGGGGTCAGTGGCGTGAATATTGCTGTCTTTCGGCCTAGTTTTCTGCTACTTAAACACACTTGATGACTGGACAGTGGAAGTAGTAAGGAAGCTCTATTTCTGATGACGCTGTACTTCCGCTTATAGCTCAGCTGTTGTTTTCGTAGGGTGTAAGTACCTTGGTGTTGAATGTTTGAATACAGACGTAGCTATTTTTAGTAGTTATGTCCTCTCCCATTCTGTTTTGCCCCTTGGCCAGGGCTTACTTTTATAGTATTTCGGCTCGAGTGGGAACCATCCATGCAATGCTATCTGCGACGATGATGATCGGTTTTTGTAGGAAGTATCGCTGAGATAAAAAAAAGGCATCAGATTGTCTGTTTGTGCAATTAAGGTTTGTGATGCAGCATCCTGAATGAACATCCACGTTATTGAATTTAAACCGTCGACACAGCTCCGTTCACATCGGTTTAGTTCTGTCGTGGTTTCTGGCATCGGTTGTTTAGTCAGCAGGTCCCGCGCTCTGAGTATACTGCACATCAGTTCGAACACAGATACTCCTTACAATAACGACGACAACATGGGACCAAAAGTACAGTCTCAAGTTATCACGTTTAGCACTAAACCCCTGTCCTCCTCACGCCACCATTTTACAGTCGATTAGTATACCTAACCTGTGTTTTATTTTTTACCTTTCTCTGAAAACCACCCCTGATGTTAAAACCAAACGGAAGCCTCTTGCAAGAACACTGTGTGACGTTGAACACATACAGGGATTTATACTACATCCAGGTAACATATGCCGCACGCGTTCTCGGAAGCAAGTGAGTAGTTTTGTCAGATAAAATTCGCGTTTCCCACTTTGTTCACACTATTGCTGGTAAACACTTAATTGAATGTTTATGCACGTGTCGTAACAACGCAGCTCATTTCTAGCCCGTATTATTTGACCACTTCTCACGGCACAGTAGACTACCTGGGCTGAATTCGCTCAACCTTATGGCAATCCCGTCCTTGCGTATTCAGTTAGCTACTCAAGATAGCGGGCGAGTAACGCCGAGTCAACCAGAAGTGGAAACATGATTGTTTCAGAAGCCAAAGTTACCATCTGTTGTTCCTCTTTTTTGCAAGATGTTTTCGGCTGCGCATTGCCATTTTCGAATATCTTCGACCCACATACACCTCCAGTACAAACTGTCTTCGGTGCATATCGTAGAAATGCTGTGCGCAGTTTTCTTTCATTTGCTTCTATGCCTTTTCTTCTAGGAATCAATCAGTCATGCTGAGCCCTGAGACATTCAGTTGCATTAGGGCCAGGTTATTACACAAAATACGGTAAGCACTCCATTAGTGTGAGGCGAGTTGAGAAAGTGTTACATTGATGAGCTCGATTATAATAATTCACAAATATTTGACTATTGTGGTCATACAGTAATTGAACTAGGTATGTCCGGGGTATATCCTTTTAGACTGACTCATTCATAGCACAATCGCGGATGACCGACACATTCCTTCCAATCGACGACATAACAGCTCGTACAGAAGCTTAACTACCGTCACAATATATTAAGAAACTGCTGATGCCAACGATGGCCACTGACCACCAACACTCACAGAACAACACCAAAGCGTGATGCATGCTCTATTGAAGCACATCTCTTCTCTTAATCACTCCAGTATCTTCCTGCTGCCATGATGCGTTGAAGACTGCTAACAAAAGTTGACTAGACTGCTTGTTAATACCAGCCCCCGTACTGTGTTCGGACCCCAGGGCAACGTTGCAGCGCGGTCCCATTAGTTTGTATCACGTCGAAGGTGTAGTGTAGTGCCAGGGAAACCTTTTACGAGACCTTAGACTGATACGAATTCACAGAAGAGCTACATAGGGAGACGCACAATTGTTGTCTGGATATCGTAAAATGGAAAAGCCATGGAACAACGAAACCATCGTCTTGACGACATTATATGTTGAAATCCCACAGCATCTTTCCCATGGATCCAGTCGTTTCAAGTTTATCTAGTTTTCATATGATGTTGCCAACCATGCTACTTATAGATGTAATTAAAATCGTACTGGCAGTTTCCGTGCCAGTACAGCCCTAACCTGATTACAACCCCAGTGCCACCAGTGTGTCATCTTGGGAGTCATTCCACTGATAACTATGAGAAGCCGGCTTTGAATGGACCGAAGTGGGTCACTCATCGTTACTGGTTCCAGTTTATTGCAAAAAGTGTCAGCTCATTAGGCAGTCGTTTTTTTACGGCAGAAGTTGAAACAACTGGAAAAGTGCAGTAAACAAGTTCAAGATCAATTACTTTTCTTATGAACATGTGACAGGTTGAATAGCGAATCCAACGAAATTGGTGTTAGGAAAGTTGCCCAAGTAAGAAAGTCCACCATGCACTACAAATTGGTTTGCCCCACAGTCGACAGTTGATATGTTGTAAGGAAGTCACTGGACGTAACGGATGAAGTGAACAGACAGCAAGACGTGCCCTGGACTGCAAAGGTGACCATGAAAATAATCTCGGTTAGGGAAGCTTGGAAGCTGTTAGTTGATTAATCTATTCGGTGAATTGTCTTAGGACGTTGAAAACTGATGGCTTCCAACTATCTTGAGAAGAGTTAGGAACAACCCTTGGACACTGGTGGTTATATGACTAAAATCTTGGCATCGAATTATTTTGAGATAAACGTTCTGGCTCACTTATTTCCGAAAAACCCTTGACACTGATACTGTCAGATCAAGAACGGTACGTGGTTTAACTTCAAGGCCCACCGATTTAGACGACGTGATGGATTTCAAAGTTTTCACACTTAACTGCAAAAATGATTACATCATGGACGGCATCACTGGCAGACAGATACAGGTTGTGTGTCCACCAAACTCGATAGATGTGTAAGTGTGGCGGGAAACCATCCAATAAAGCGATATCTATATTATTAGGTTTGCATATCCCCACGTCGCTCGTGCGCTGTCGTTCATGAACCAGTCCACAGCCTAGCGAGGTTTTCATTTGAACGTCGTGTTCACTTCTTCCCAGTTTTGTCCCTTTGGCCGACATTTTACGTCGTGGAATTTCACCGGTTATTTTTTGGTCGTTGTGCTGATTTCACTCAATGTTGACTAGTTCGATCTCTCACATAGTCTGTGATTCATCCGTTGTGGGATTTGGCGATAATCTGCAGTCGAGTTGAGGTGTTCCACTGTGTTGGAATAACTGCGTCTTAGTCTCGGTCACCTAACACAAAAGTATATTCCGTATGCGCGTCAACATGAAAACAAGTTATGTATGGCATGATGCACCGCCATATCTTGGTGCGACCGAACGAGAATCAGTAACAGGATGCTGCTTGTTCAATGACGTGTGTTTCGATCTATGCGTCGTGCACTACTTTGAGGGTATACTATGACCACCAGCCTCTTCGCTCCTAGACACAAACTCTGAAAACCTATGCGCCGAGGGGCGGAATCCTTATTCTTTCTAGCAATCTTTTTAGAAGGTCAAAAGCAAACCAAATCCGCTCACAAATTGGTCAAATTCACGACGTAATAGTACATACAAGAACAACAAACACCGCCCTAACTCTTCATATAGTCGTACAAAAAGTTACGAATTCCAGTCTGTCAAGCTCGCTGAATTCCTTCCCATTTTTTTGGACTGTCGTTCTTGGAAGTCTATTCTGCCAGATTAGTAAGCTCTGTGAGAAACGCCTTTAATTGCTAATAAATCAAATTTTGAAGCAGCCACACGACTTGAGAAGACAGATCGCTTTATAATCATTTTTTGTGTTGGTACACCTTTGATTTTTGCGTGAAAACAGGTTATGTTGAATGCCCTTCTGAAGCAACATATAATTTACTGATGACTTGGAGTGTCGACAGCAGGTGATAACGTGAGCACTCAAAAGTCAATCTCCTTCTGTACTGCGGAGCTCCACTCTCACTCACCCACCTCCCTATTATGAAACAAGAATAAGGAATGTAAGTGACCACGTTCAGTTGGACTTGCGGGGTCAGACCAGCATTCAAAGATAAAACGATCAGATGCAAACATGGTCAAGCCGTCGAATCGGGGCCGCACTCGACGAGGAGTGTGTGTGTGTGTGTGTGTGCGAACCGCGCACACAAAATCGATCGCGATGAAATTAATTTAATCTCGGTTCGTTTGTCAAGTTGATTCGAGTTCACGTAACATCGCCTACGTGCGGTGTCTCATCGCCAAATCCGTTCTTATTTTCCAGGGTCTGTAAGAAGTGGTACGCTTACATGAAATTTGGATAGAAGCCCCATGCTGTCCACGCGTTGGGAACAGCAAACATTACGCATGCAATCCTGTCCTCACTTGATATCTTTCACCACACTGTAGTGACTGTGCATTTTCCTCGGTTAGATCACATAATGGCCCCATTTTCCGGGGTTTGAATTTTTCGTTCACAGACAACGGTGTTGTATCCGTGCCCTTTGTCCTCCCTCATAACAGTCATTACAGGCTCTTCCTGAGTCGACTGTGCATCCCCCGTTTCCTTGTAACACCTCCAACGATTCAAGACAGCCACATCAAATAAGCCTTCCGAAGACGCATTTTGCATCGCACACTCTTAACACCTTAACAGTATCAGCACCGTTCGTTTGGTATGACGCGATACAATTCCAAGTCTCTGCTTACATGTTTCTACGTTTGAGCCTTCGTTCTGTCGTGCTGACACGTAGTCAGCCTGGAGCAGAATGAGAGCTCGGGTGTAACTAGGCCGAACAGGAGAATGACATCACTGACAGTGCGACTTGGGATAAGCAGTCACCCAACCGTTTGCGCAGGTAACACGATTGGATCGTTCGGGGCCATGGTGGAAGAAAGAGAGAGGGACACACACGCGTGCACGGGTAGACAGGTGACGTGCGGACAACGCCATGTGCGGATGCAACGGGAACACAAGCTGAGTATCCTGCAGCTGCCAACGGAACACGCTACCGCATCGACCCTTCTTTTAACACTTGATGTTTCCGTGTCACTATCCCTTATTCGCAAGGCAATCTCTGTTTCGGTGTGTTGTGTACGGTGGATTCGTTGAACTGACCATACCTCTCGATTTGTGCAGACGGCTAAAGAGTGAAATGTTGTAATCCATCCGAAGCATCTCTTCGACCCTCCACACTTTCGTTTAAGTTGCCATGTGAATTGATAATATGAAGGTTAATCGGGGGAATGTCCATAATGTATTGTTTGTCGACACTTCGCCTCGACGTTCTCTCCTCGCAACTTGGGTCTCATAAGCTCACTTTGGTCACACACACCCCAGGTTGCCAACGTGAGACAGAATACAGCCAATGACAGACGGGGACGGTTGTGTACCCCATGCTCAAATCACGTGGCTTTCTTGTGACCTGTAGGATCGCACACTCCACGACAGGTTGCCACAATATCACGCAGCCGACTTTGTGGGTGACTCATACGTGTCAATCGCCTCAAGGTCACGCACGTCTTTTCGCAGCCGTTCATGCTACGATGAGCAATGCGCTTCGTAAACCCACGGTAGCTGAAATTAATTGACCATCTTAAGGGTTAGGTAGATATAGCACACTATAGTCTTTGGGCAGACCGGTCTAGCTGAGTCAACTCTGAAAGCAATGTCAGCACCATTCATTCAGGAAATGCCAATAACCTTTGGGACTTAGGTAGCTGCGGATAGCAGTTATGTGGGCTTGAATAAACAAAGGTCGTAAGACTGACCACTTAATCACTTTAACGTTTAGCCCAAATGATAGGTATTATTGTCATTTTTCGGAGTAATAGACAATCGGGAGTCCAGGTGTTGTAAGGGCGCTTTTGGACTTAGGGTACGTAAAACCAAGTCTTCAAATGGTTGAGTGTATGTCCGTTCATCTGAGTTGTACACACCCTTCAGACTTTTGATTTCATTTTAGTGTAATCATGCTGATCATATGTTGATCTGTTTAGTTTTCCTATGGCGAAGGAGTGGTTACATCGAGAACTGACCCAAGTAATTGCTAGGTTCGCGGCATTCTGTCGATGAAACATCTAGGATCAACTGATCGACTGCTGAGGCCGATGCTTATAAGTGTGATTATCTGATTGATAAGTAACCGTACGGTTAACCCTCAATGTACCCTAACGCATAAGTTGACTGCCCCGGCTCCTCAGTCCACACTTAATTCTCGACACAACCGCTGTGAGTAAACGCATGATTTGACCACTGTACACCGAATGCCATACACGGCCACTGCCTCAAAGACAAGCCGCGAACATCCGAAAAATTGACATTTACTCGGCGTTCTCATTCCAACCCAAATATGCACACGCGACCTGGTTTCAAACCGTCAGAAGTGAGGTAAACCATAACAGAAGATTGACTTCTGACCAGAACGCGACCACTTTTGATCACTGGTACAGTGTTCACATGATTTCCTCGTGCATACCAAGGATGTCTGAAACAGTGCCGGGGTGGGGATACCTAGGTGGTTCAACTAGGCCGTCATCGCAGTGTATGTTGCGTTAGCACATTAATTACGGTCCACAACTGGTTGTGACACCTGAAGTGATCCTCAGCCAACCTTTGGCCGCGTGCTATATACGATATGTCATGCAAAAACACACATCTGAACTGAGAATAGGTGATCATGTTAATATCACAAACTTTGACAGTCGGATGTGCGTCATCACTTGTTCGCCAGTGAAACTACCGAGCCCAACCGCCGGTGGAAGGTGTTTCAATCAACGGTCATAATGTGATGAATGACTAGGTCGGAGGCGCGGTTATTCCAACACAGTGGAATATCTCGACGCGATCCTGACATGTGGCCCAAACCCATAGCCGGTGAATTGCGGACAACACGGACGACTGGACGAGCCATAACTCCAAAAAATGGCAAGTGAAAAAACCCACGACAGAATGTGTCAGCGACACGCACAAAACCAGTCAGATTTTGGGGAAAAGGAGTTCAATAAAGCACCGCCTTTATTGTCCAGCTCGCTGATTCGCAAGCCATGCGCGCTGTCGCATGTATGGACCGGAATTCCTATCCACAACGCTCCAGGTTTCCGCTCACACTTCGTGTGCACTTCGGCCCGGTTTATGTGTGTCTGACGCCTTCTGTCAAGAGGTTTTTCGCCTGTCATTCCTCGTCCGTTGAGAGGCGGCTCGTCTGGTCGTCCCTGCTGCCCCGATCCTCTCGCTGTGGGCTTTTGGACGTACCTCCCACCGCGTTGGGGTATTCCGCCGAGAGTTGGTATACCCGCACCTCCGGTTTGATAATCCACCACAAGATATGCACACGACGTGCAAGTGGAAACTGCGATTGCATTGTGCTGGGATTTCGGCTCATAGACGCGAACGCTTGCGCGCGTGTGTGTTATGGCATGACGTGGCGTAGGAACTTGCGAATTGTACAATAAAGATCTTGTTTTGCTGAAGGATTTTTCTCTGCAATACCATTAGGCTCCATATGATTATCATTTCATTTACATTTACAGTGTCCGTGTCATGCCATGAAAATGTGAGCTGACCGCGTGGGAGGGAGAGAGATTTTGTCGTTTTGTCATAGGCGTCTAAGTGTATGTGGAGTTGTCAAACTACTCCACGTGGCGAGCGATGTGGCTACACGTTATTTTTAAAAGCCAAAGAATATCCTGCACGCGTAGAGAAGTTGACGCCTGACAGTCTCAGCAAGGCGAGATGAGTAAAGAGTATTACTTTTGGATTTTGGTGCAACAAACGCATATGAGTTCCAGACTACACTTAAATTTATTATTGTCACAACAACTGCACAACTGGAGCTGAACAACAATCCACGATTATAGTGTATAGTACCATGTCTGTTTCAGTTCCCTTCCAGCCAGAACAGCAAAAATAAGACCTAGAGGTTAATTCAAGTGACCAATCAACCCGGTGGGGAACCGGCTGCAAACATCGCCCATACCATGTAGTAGTGAACAGTCATTACCCTTGATGCATCCCGTAGAAGTGCGTGACCAAACCTGAGTAGTTGTAGTGACAGTGTTCGTGGCCATGCCAAATAATGACTAGGGTAATGTGTTTGTGTCACCGACACTAACGTTGCTGACACAGTTGGACCCACTGACTAGCTCAGACGTTACACGTAAGGCTCTGTGTCGAGCCTTGATCAAATAAACACAGCTGGTTCCATAGTTCACATTTGCCTTTGAAATGTGGGTCAATGGGATATCAACGTCGGGACACGTCACATATTTTACGCGACATGTTAGAGAGGTAATTGACCTGATCACATGCACGACAGGTTGAAAAAGATAGTTGGGTTACATGTACGGAAGAACGCCCTGGAGGTGTGGTGATGAGTTTAACGTAATGGTCCGGCTGACCGAACAGCGACTTTTCAATTCCACATGAGGCCGTTCAGACTCCTGCAGGGTCACTGATCTTACAAGCACATAACAACCTCTTCGGGCGATTTCGAAGACTGGGATTGAAATGCTCACCAAGGTATGTAGACGATAGACGGTAATGTGCATATATAACATTGTGTAAGAACGAGACATTCAGAACTCTGGGAAATGGAATTGCCAAAGAGGAGGTGTCGGATCGGAACGGCAGTGCTTGCCATGCGTTTGTTACGCTTAACCAAATATATGAAAATAAGTACAAACATTTAGCTGAATCAGTGGTTGATACCGCAAGGCTCATCATCGGTTGGAGTTAATGTTTATTTGATTAATAACTGCAGTCCGCTTAATATCATGATGAAATTAGTTCTAATCTGGAAGGGCCTGTCGCGTGGGTGCTCTATTGGCAGGGGCCGGTGCACTAAGACTAGACGCTTGCTTGTCCAGTGGGGTGAATTTCTACCCTGTTGTGACATGGATACCGATACACTGACTCTAGGGCACTCTCACTGCTCCTCGCTTCTTCAGCTTGACTGTAACCCATCTTTCCAGCATGATAACATCACAGGTCACACGTTAAACATCACGATGATATGGTTACGTCAAGGAGAGCGGTAGGTGCGACTTCGAATCCTGAAATCTTCACCCACCCAAACCAAGGTTCAAACAAGCGTGACATCGAATGCGTGGCCCAATTACAGAATGAAGCTTTAGTCAAATGGAGCTTAAAAACCCAACAATTAGATCACGCCCGGAACACATGTGGCTAGGTCCGGCGGCTGCAATGAGGGCAAAGAGATGACGCCTACCTTGCGTCCCGGTACTGCGGGCCAGACATCAAAATCCAGAGTCCAGACCAAAGGGCTTACCAACAGGCTCGCCTCCTAACCGAGCCGAGTGAGACAACAGGTACAGCATAATGCTGTAACAACAACCAGAAGAACTGACAAGGGGGTGGACGCACACTTCTAGCCAGGTCGCTCAGCGCCAACGTCCCAGTGTTTTGTTCATCGCGGTCCACGATCGATAACACCTGGCTATTCACACACGCCCATGTAACCGTTTCAGCTCTCGAAAGGCAATGCTGTGCAAGCATTCCAGCACAAGACGGTGTGTGCACATGGACAAATTAAAAATACGGCATTTGCCTAACGAACTGTGCTATCACGATAACTTTTTCACCAAGCGCCGAATAATACAAATCTGCATTCATGAACGAAACAGATTTACAAATCACTAGAAGACCGATCAGAAACCAACAATTTTACCATAGAAACTGAGACAAGTCATGCTGTTTTCACGTTTACCACGCCATTTGTGATCTCTGGCGTGACGTTTTATAGCCATGTTATAAAATCTCTGGGGTTCGCTTGGCGTCTCTCAGTTCTGTGGCCTCATCACTGCGCTGCATCGTTCCACCTTCTCCCACCATGTCTTGTTTGACCATTTTATCCGTGATGGAAACAATTTGTTGCGTTATGGAGATCAACGTGGGCAGCTCGTTCAAAAATGTTGTCCAGATTGAGGTGCTATGTTCTCCGGAAAGTGCAAAAGTCGTTTAGTTTCGGTCGACAAAAGAAATATTAGCATCATACAAGTTTTGATTGGGTGATCACGACCCAGGATAACGTGGATATATGAGTGTTGATCGAACTGGGTGAGACGGAGCAAGGGACATACTGCACTCCTTACAAGTATCGTATTTGTTCGGAAACTGATTTCTCTAGGGCTGTATACACTGTACGTGTAGATGTTTCTGATGGTGGTTTAGAATTGTCACCTTCACTTCACTGAGGGCACGTGGGATTTGTGAGCCCCGGGATGATTGATTAGATCTGTCTGTCTGTTTTTTCATCTACCTGTCTAATTGCCCGACCCTGGTCGTGTTGAGTAATGTTCGATCACACTTTTCTCAGTTCAGTTCAGTTCGTCAAACAGCAGCTGTGCACAATTTGGTCTGGGCGAATTAATCATGCTGGAGCCAGACGGCACTCCTGGAACGCGAGTTAGTGAACCACTTGCTGGTAATCTTGCAACTGAGCAGTGTACTGAACTGGCATTTATCAGTACCACCAATGATGAGAGTGTGAAGGGGACCATTAGGTATCTTGGTACAAAGCATGTGGGTAAGCGATGAGGTAATTTTAAGTCACTTCGAAGGCTGATGAAGAACTTTGTTGCAATGGGCATTGTTCACGGCCCGCAAGGAATTATTGTAGTGCGCACATCAACGGATGGCGGTTCCGCAAGTTATGCTCCGCGACCTGGTGTTAACTCAAACAAAGGCTCTGCGCAGAACCCCATAATCACTGGATTTATTATGCAATAAGGCCAAAAACTCAGGGAAACCAAGCGATGCTCAAAGATTTCACAACATGGCTATAAGACGTCATCTAAAAACACAGCATGGCGTGCCTCAGTCTCTATGGCAAAAGTGTTGCCAGCACATCCGGTTGTTGTTGCAGAGGTATGTTGGGTCTGCTGTCTTATTCGGCTCGGTCAGGAGGCGAGCCCGTTGGTAATCCCTTTGGTCTGGACTTTGGATTTTGGTATCTGGTACACAATTCCGCGAGGTATTTTCTTTGATCCTAGGTCGTGTTGGCTAACACCTCTTCAAAAAGTAGTGTCAGTATTAGGTACGTGAAATGGCGGATAAGCGATGTGCTCATTTTGTGTCTGAGCTTCATTGGCTAAACCGCGTAGGGCAAACCCCGCACTTCAGTGAGCCATTCGATACACACGTGGACCTCATCAGTGCAGTTAGTTTTCCGTAACGCGTCAAAAAGTGGTGCTTTCTGTATGCTGCTGAGGCTCTTTCGGTCAAACTCTGTAGCTTTTCTATACGTGCTCAGAATCATTTCCCTTTGCACTGGATGCTCAACCTCATGTTGCAAATGAGAGTTGTTGATAAGCGTTCAGCTGTCTGTACATAGTTTTTGTAGACATACGTTTTCCACCGTGTTTATGATTTCTTTTGTATGGTTTCTATTAGTGAGAAATAACCGATAATCCCTATTTCAGCAATCCCTTCTCAAGATATGAACTTTAG
Source organism: Paragonimus westermani (assembly GCA_008508345.1). NCBI lineage: Eukaryota > Metazoa > Platyhelminthes > Trematoda > Plagiorchiida > Troglotrematidae > Paragonimus > Paragonimus westermani. The sequence goes on along the minus strand of QNGE01001144.1, from coordinate 6,593 downwards.
ACTATGCGGACATCGGAGTGGAGCAAACCGACGGATTATTGATTTGTCTGAATGTCGGTTTCTGCATGAATCCATTCAGACAGACTTTTAATTCGGCCGTAACTATTGTCGTGTATCTATCCGTTTCCTATAAGTACCACGTTCAAAATGTCTCACGCTTGTCCGTACCTGATAACTGGAACTCCAGTAATCGGACCTCCCAGTTTAGGCGATGCTTGCACTTTTTGAGTGTCTTGTGTGCACCTGGTTTCAACTTGTTACATTCTTGAACATACAGGTAGACGCTTTATGGAGGGACTGTTTTTACACTTCGAAAACCATCGCTAGCAGAACAGTTGCCTGTTGAGTTACGTAGTCGATCACCTTTCCACAGATCACGAACACTCTTCCCTGTAACAAAATTTTTCATTAGCCTTTAAACAGAGTTAATGGTAGTCGATCCTGTACTCATACATTTCGCTTTAAACCGATAAGTGGTCTTTTCCACGCTTTCACCCCATGCCACACGGGTAAAAACCTTTGTGTCCTTTTCATTTGTTAGGTTGCCGACATGTTGTCCACTTTAACGTAGCTCAGAAATATGATCAGGGTCTGGTTTGATATTACAGTATGATTATTTTGCACATGACCACCGTGTGACAACCCAGACCGAGCAAAGTGTGACCCAACGTAACCCCAACACCACAACAGTCAGACACGGTAGGCTGCATCTGTTCCCCGAGTGACCAGCCTCAGTTCGTAGATCTGTCACCGCTAGGTGTTTCACTAATTACCGACCGTTGAGCGTTAACATTTAACGCACAACACCAATGTGGTCTGCCCAGAGCACGCTACCTACGGTTTGGCGATATCACATAACTATTGTTTAGGCAGATCTGTACGTGGCTAGGTCACACAAACAATATAAGTTCATCGCTATTAACATCTTCCATTTGACGTGTCCCAGAAATAGCGTGTTAAGTTTGCCACATTCCATGTCTGGAAAGCGAACTGAAGTATGCGTACGTCGACGTGGCAGGTAACCTAAATCTCACATGGTGTGTAGTCGCATGTAATTTTCTGATCGTTGTGAACCTTAGATTCACCAAGTTAGTCTTATACGACGGTTCGTTTTACCGTCGTACAACGAACTTTATTGCAGACAACGTGCTTCATTTTGAGGATCGCATTAATGTCATTTACTGGTGGTACGCATGAAATCATAAATTTAACCAAATCCTACTTTTGTGTCAATCCCTCGTGTTAGGGGTGACCCGGCCCAAAAAGTGGAGTTTGTTTCGACCATGTTGAACAAGTGGCGTCGTGTCGCATCGGACAAGCCTTGGAACGAGGTGCAACGCCTTGTGGCTGATGAAATGACCAGGCTTGAATCTGGGCAGTTGGCGATTTCAGTGCGCTCATCACGTGTCCCAAGACAACGCACCACACTAGGCATTTCCGAAGGTTCGTCCGGAATTCGTGACTCGATCCACCGTCAGGAGACTAGCTGAGTGCAAGGCGGACGAACAACCTTACCCACTTGACGACCAGATACGTTCAGTCTCGCACCATTAATTGTCACCTTTATCCAACCGGAGGTCAGCATGCGCGTCAATTTAGGTGAAGTTTAGTGATTGGTCACTCGGTCATCACTGAAAGCTCCAATACCATGCTTTATGTGCGAAGTATATTCCGTTTAAGAACAGAACTCAGTTAAACTGGTAGGAAAATTAAGAATAACGTACAACAGAATACGCACACCTCGTTCGACAGAACAATCGAATAAATGTGTGGTTCGTAATACGTTAGAGTTTTCGTGTGTCACTAGGGGGTAGTTTTAACTTCGGAGACAGTTTGTTTCAAAACTCCAATAAACAGTGGATTTCGAACTAAAAATTACCCGAACAATTGTCATTGTTGATTATCGGAGGAGTTCTACCAGTTGAAAATAACACAGTCGCAGCTATTGGCATTTATTTTTTGGTTCTACGGTTAGATTTGAGTTCAGCTGCATAACCCATGGTTTTCTAATAACTTTCTTTTCGTTCAAAACCCTCATCTGATTACTGATGAGTAGTCATCTGATTGTCTAAAAGAGTTTTCCCGAAGGTCTAAGATTCTTGCCTGAGCATCAAGATCTACAGGTAAATGCGAGCGAACGATGGCTGTCCAGGGAGTTATTTCAAAAGAGTAACTTGGACTAGAGTGCATGGAGTCGCAAGCAACATGAATTACAGCCTGTTGCGTTATACAAAAATACTGTAATCGAATTATCGGTGACACAGAACCTACCATTCGATCAATCGTAAACACGGTGTTTACATTTAAACTACCGCAAAAATTGGAGGTTTAATTGTGCGATAAGATCAAAGCTTTCACAATGGATATGGGTCCATGCTTATATCCTAGACAGAACATACCGCTGGGTTTATCTTCTATTGCGAGACATTTCAGCGCTTTGTATTTGTGGGTTTTTCGCAGTGACCTCTGCGACATTTCACTTTGTACTCATTGAAAAGCTTAAGTACCTAGTGGAAACAATCAAATGTCCCTTCGACGGTGTTTAAAAATGGGTTTCCTGGGTGGAGGTTATGGCTTGTGGCTTGTGTGGTCGTTTGAAAGCATGACCTCGGCTGCCCGAGTGTGTGGGGTTAGAAATAGACCAGGTGAATCATAATCAACTACGCATTATATTATTTTTAACACTGTGATGTAATCATCATCACCATAGGCAGCAGTACATTAATGGTTCACACTGACACTCAACTGCCATCGTAGGGGTTTAAATGACATGTGGCTGTTCGGTCAGCTAGAATATCATGAAAAATCCGTCACCACACCTCCAATGCATTCTTCCGCGCCCGTCCCTTAATTACTCTGTCGAACCTATCATGTGTGTACTCAACACAATCACCTCTCTAACGTCGTATCTAATATGCGACATGTCCCGTCACTGATATCCCCTCGACCCACATTTCAAAGGCTAAGGTGAACTAGAAGAACAGCCAGTACAACAGTCCAATACAACCCCTGACAGCGACGATCAGGCATAACGCTAACTAGGACTGTCTGACTCAAGGTCTGACAAGGACCGCTTGATGAAACGCCTAGCAAGAGTTGCCTGACATGATCTGCGGTTCCAGTTCTATCAGCAACCTTAGTATCAGTGCCACCAGCACATTGCCTATATCATGGTCTGGCATGGCTCTTGGCTGTGAACACTCACTGCAACTACTCAGATTTTGTTACACACCTCCGTGCGAAGCATCAAGAGTAATGACTATTCACTGCTGCGCAGCATATCAAACAACACATTCTACCGTGATGCCGCCACACAAGCTAAGCAATATGCAGACCTACAGCAAACATCTTAGACTCCAAGGCTTGTACAGCTTCGTCTATTCAAAAAATTAAAAGTCCGGAACCCCTATCACATCAACTCGTCCGTCCGTCATCTCTCAAACTCCTGCCATCACAAATGGTGATGCATAATTGTCAAAGCCATTTCTGTTGCGCTATATGCATTTTGATAAATCCAGGCACTTTATTATCTGGCTTGTTATTCATATCTATTTGGTGCACTACCATTTACATGTTATATGTAGGTATCTTATTGGCGTTACTAATCATATGATTACATGTAACTTCTGTGCCAACACCATACAGCCTTGAGGAAGAATGAACAAAAGCAGAAGAGAAAGAAAGAAATGAAGGGGAAGGGGTCTAACGACTAAACATAGCTATGTCTACATCCAAACATTCAACATTAAAGTGTCTGGACCTTGCAACTACCGTATTGTGCCGTTTATTCTTTGCTTTTAGACGTAAAGCACACCGTAGAACATTTTATGGTTGTTTACTACTGAAGGTGTAGTGAGGAAAAGTGGTGAATATAGAAAGGTTCCCATGTGACAACAAACAGCAAAAATGCAAGCACTGCGAACAACCGGAGACCTGAAATAAGTAAACTTGGTTAGTTAAAAAGTAAGCCTACTTGCTCTCAGCGTATCTAATGAATTCTAGTAGAAGGACTGCTGTGCGTACGTTGTACGCATATATGCAAACATTTCCCATTTCGAGGTGTATCAGTGAATACTGTAGTTAAGGTTGCTGTTGACTCCTAAACTATAATTTCAAGTGGAAAACCGCTTACAGTTGGTCGCAGTCTTCCCATTCAGCTAGACTTCCCAGCTAACCTCTTTCGAAAAGGAGCACTAGACTCAAGTTTCGCTCTCATTACAGCACGCCACTGGTGCATTTCATCAGTAATCCTAAACTATGAGTCCAAAAAGCGAGAGGTTAATTAAGCAATAAACTGTGACGCGTTACATAACTGAACAGCCGTGCAACAACAGAACTTCATAAGGGTTAGTCAACAATTCTGATGTTCACAATACCAAACCTAAAATTGACACCCCTTCCTTCGACTGGTTGAATCCATGTTTGTACATCCCAGTTGAGGACAGATTAAACCTGATGTGAACCGACAGTCTACCGAAGTAATCTGTGTAAGCGAGAAACGAGAAACGGAAGTCATGATGATCCTTCAATGGTCGCCTGTGATATACGTTATTTACTGTGCGCCATCCGACTAGCATAAAGGGGGTTACAATCAAGACAGACAAGTATTGATAAACGCAAGCGATGGGAACATTTACCTGACCATCCACTAATTAGACGACAGAGCATGTGCGATCAGAAAAAATTTGGGAAGAGTGGGTTAGGCCATCAATCCCATCAAACACGTGAATTTTAAACAGTTTGTGGGAAGAACAGAACAGACAGCGCCATGCTTATATATATTCTTTCAATGGATGCATTTACATTTAAGTTCAACGAAACGTGAGTACTAAATAAAGTCCAGGGAAATGTAGCTAGCCTCTCATCCTCTCATGTGGCCCATCACGCACAAGTCGCATAGTCTAAGTAACGCTCACTCTCCCAAACTGCGCATGCGCGTCCACGCACTCACCGGCCCGAAAGCTCGCTTCCACACCGCACTCACGGGCACAGCCACCATCTGCACACTCAGCTGGCTGTAACGCTCGACAGGGCGTGTTTCGGTGCGGTGGATACACGGGCACGTATGATGCGGTTGGACTCGGATCGGATCAGGGAAAGCCAATCAACTGAACTGGACAGGATACCACTCCCAATAATATAGAACCAAACCACTGACTTAATCTTTTCATTGATTGTAATTGAGATATCGATACTCAAACTATCACGGTTGTGTCCCACTACAGAACTTTTGCATCAATAGAGAAATCAAACCCTTTGACATTGCGATCAGCAAAACAGCACACTCCTGTAGGTACGAGACCAGAGACGAACTCGACCGACATCTTCATTCGCTAGCGCAGGTGACCTCCCGTCGATTCTGAGAAAGCATCTTCTAACAAACGTAAAAAAACAGCAGACACATCTCTAGTTGCCTGTCTCTTAACAAAAAAGTAGCGAAATTTAATGAGTCACAGGTGGCTCAAGTGAGGAAAAACGAACCATTATAGTGTACCCAAAAGACGTTCGAAAAAAGCAAGGTGTTTATTGTCCACTTCGCATGTTCTCACTCCAAACCACACCACACACGCGCGCAAGCGCAGTGGCAGTGTAGCAAAATGTGTGAAATAAAGCAAAATCTTTATTTCCCAATCCACACGTTCCCACACCACAACACAGACGCGTAAGCGCTCGCGTTTATCAACCCGAATCCCAGCACACAACGCAGTGGCGGTTCCCGCCTGTACATCGTGTGCACATCTGACTGGTTTGTGCGTGTCGCTGACACTTTCTATCGTGGGTTTTTTTCACTTTTCATTTCTCACCCGTTGGTCGGATTTCGTTCAGTTGTGGCTCGTCAAGTCTTCCGTGTTGTCCGCAGTCCACCCGCTATGGGTCTGGGCCATACGTCAGGATCGCGTCGAGATATTCCACTGTGCTGGAATAATGGCGCCTTCGATTTGATCATCCATCACAATAAGAATGTGATTCATGTTTGCTGAACTTAGTTGTCTGTACAGAATGAACAGTCTTGTGTCCCCAACAGTNCAACAGTAGTTTGGCGCTTGTTAAGCCGTAAACGTAAATCGAAGACGTTGAAATATTTGCACCAGACAAGCAACAAACCTCAAAATGCATAAGTGAAACTAAGTCCACTAAACTACCGTTGAAGCGATTCAATCAATAGTGCACAAGCTGTTCGGATTTTGCAGACTACGGCTAGGATGATCGTGTGCGACTTGAAATAACAAACAACCGCTGCGCATGTTGGGATATATAGTATCGTCTCACCGCTTCCGATGACAGATGTACATGGAAGCATGCATACTAAAACGGAAGGACATTTTTCAGTTCTAATTGTTCTTATCTGCACTTGGGAATATTTGGCCACGTCAAACGAGGTGTGTGAGTAATAAATGGGAACATTCTACGTACACTATCGAAATGGCAAGTACCACTGAGACACAAGAGCCAGCAGTTGGATTGGATACCTTCAACACTTGCATACTCAAATTTACGCACACCTGGTAGCGCTGGATGCTACTCATCGGCCCTTTCGAGTATAGTTGACGCTATCAGGTGCAAAATTAAAAGGCAACCAGAAGTCTGAGTCG
>QNGE01001143.1:84323-189156 GCA_008508345.1 Paragonimus westermani | reverse complement strand
GACACATTTGAACGGTCCTAAGTCACTCATTGTTTCTCAAATCATACGAAGACACATCTTACGGTTACTTACCTCTGTCGGAGGAGATTAACAAACTTCCAAATTCAACGGTAGTTGCATTTAGTTGCTGTTTGAAACGAAATTGTGAACTATAAGTCTGGTGTTTGTGACCCTAATCCTTCTTCTTCGATATCACCTTTGATTTCTTTGTATTTCTCCCCCATCGGTTGGCATGACGGCAGCTACGTGGTTACCTAAACGTTAGCCAAGCAGTTGGCGTCTTCTCCATCAACGTTAATTATGAACACCCAAACTGTACTCATAATTTGTAATGTGCTAGCAACCTGTCAAAACTAAAGGATTGCTTTATAAGGGCATTTTAAGAAGCCACATTGATATGATAATTCAAACATAACAAATTTTGGAAGTCTCTATATTAGAGTCTGGGCCATATGTCTCTGGAATCCAACCCTCTATATTGAAAGGTTAGTAGCACAATAAATATTATACGTATACTATAAGTGTTCACAATGAATGTTGACGGAGAGTATTCTTAAGGTCAAGCAGTTATCATATAGAGCCCAATGACCAAAATGGTGTGTTCCTTGTCAGCTGTTCTTCCAATTCCCACACTCTTTATGAACTTGAGACAGTGCGGCAGTGACGACACCAAGTACTGGTCAAGTAGTCACAGGCTGAAGCTCCGGCGATCTGTGACTGTTTTAGGAATCTCGTAGAAAACACCTATGTGTACGAACCAACTTGTCACAAACAAGCGGAGGCCTGGTGGTGTAAAACCAAAAACACGATTTCTACATTTTTCTGTAGAACCACACTCAGTTTAGACAACAAATAAACCACAACGACGGTGCCAAAGAAAGGAACTTTATCACGCTGGTCATTGGGTGGTGTAATTGACCTAAATTTGCTCGCAAGACAGCCAGTGTGATGTGATCATTATTATTTAAAAAACGATACAAAGATCATTTTGGAATTTCTGTTTACACACCGTTATCTTGTTGCGTGAAATTTGGTTGCGTAATGTTGAGCTGGGCGTGCAGAATGATGAATGTGATGTGTTGATTCGTCTGCAGGTGGTTTTAGTTTAACTATTCCATGTTTTTTCATTTTGTGCCACTATGTCACCGTAGCCCACGGATTAATCATGCTGACAATTAAAAATAAATCTATTACCTGTTATCCCTACAGAGGAATATAAAAACCACAGTTTCAGATAAGTAAGTAATATCTGCATCAAGCTGCACATTTCTTCAGATCGGTATTTGGCATTTTTTCGAATTACTTCGAGAACCACTGAAACGTTGTCAAATCTGTTCCTAACAAACATAAATCCTCATTTATGCGAGCTAAACTATCTCAGAGATATTTGCTGCATGACAGCATAAACATTTTCATTGCCTTTCGTTTATCTGGAAAGTGGTTTAACCCATGTGCATTGGATAATTCATTCGAGAGAACGGTGTGGTACTCAAAGATAGCAATTAGTTTGGACACAGCCAGTCTTTGTATCTGCTAAACTATCCAAAATTCACCCTTCCTTCATTGAACATATGACCATATGTCACTGTTATGCACAGCCGCTGGCGTCCGTCCCTGTCTGATGCTGATAGAGCTGTAGTCTTATTTGGATTTTAAACACATATGTTCAGTCTAGTCGTTGATTTAGCATGCAATACTGTCAACGTTGTTGGGATATTCCGAGGCTCGCATGCAGAAGCTAACGTGATGTTTGCCTTCATAGTTAACCAAACACTTTGCCAAGTCCCTGTGGAAACGAAGAATGTCCACCCAGTCCCAAAACAAATCTCACTACATGAAATTGGAGGAAGATTTCAAATCATGCAAACATTAGCAAACTAACGTAACACATTATGGTTTCGTATCTGTATAAGCTTGTGGTTGTGGGTGAAATGGCCTAAACATTGGTGATAGCGATGACGAAGAATTGTTTCCGATTATTTCTTATCGGGGAAATGCAGTTATATACAAATTGAAAATCACCCACGATTGAATGCGCCTGTTTGACTTCCACATACCCCAGTTGGCTTCTTTAGAAAAAAGTCTCAAACTTGAGTTTCGCTCTTGTCAAAGTTCCTCAGTAGTGCATATATCTGCCACGGCCATGACTGGAACTTCGATCACGTGTTAACAATTGTACCATCGACCGTACATCCAGCATGATTGAATTATCACATGTAAACACTCAGCCACACTGGTTTGTGAGTAATGCTCGGATTGCCCGGTCACAGTGAGAGGAGACAGTAATTATCCTGTTGAGTCCAATCAATGAGCTCATGAAAAAGACTTCTCTTCAAGTTGAAATCACCAAAACCATTAATCTTATTGGCCCATATATCGGTTACTAAGGTGTGTTTCCTATGGAAGCAATGGTGCGGTTTTAGCATTACTCGCAAGCGAATGTGGCTAAGTGTTTCCAACCAAATATGAGATCACTGTCGTAATTGTCAACGTGGTTGCCATATGATAGTATGGACGTGGTTCAAACCCTGTTCGTTTTAAGGATATGTAGTGCCGATGAACCATAACAACGACCAAGCTCGTGTCTTGTACTTCCTTTCGAAGGGAGCTGTCTGAAAAATTGATGGAAAAACAGAGACTGTGCCAGATTACGTATTAACCGAATGCCCCTACCATTAGTCACAGTTACACTTGTTTACCTAATTGACAGGTGCACCTAAAATTTAAAATGTATCGAGTAGAACATCAAAATGCTACGGGTTAGTCGTCTGGAATAGTGGTTTGCTACTGTAAGCGACGAGTGGTTTAGAGATCCACACAGACAGTCCCGTCAGAGATTTGAGGTCGGTTTGTAAATGGAAGATAACTGTACGACCACCGACCATGATAGTTGTAAGAATTTCAGAGAACCGTATGAACAACTAATTGAAAGACGTAATCAAATAACCATGGAGCAGGCAGTATTTTGTCGTAGAGCACAACTAACACCTAGTCTCTATGGACTTTTGTCCGTACTCGACACTCCTCCCTCTTTTTGGGGCCTATTACGAGAACCTCGCTCTCAAGCGTCGACGGTTTGATACTAGAAGACCCAGTGATTTGGACGTTTGTTCATTCTACTGAAGAAACAGTATTCGTAAGTGTATGCAGCATGAACTATATGGTAGCATATTTTGTGTAATCTTTATCGGCGCATACTGCAACTCATTGCGTATAAGTAAAACATTCAAATCCTACTGTTCACACAGAAACAAAAGTCCCAATTGAGATAGCCAACAAGCTACGTTGACCAGCACACAATAGACAAATCAACACATCTATAAGACCACGAAATGGTTTTCTCGTTGAAATACCGAAACATTCACCATCACGCATTATCAGTTTGATAAATTATGGGAAAATCAAAATGATGAAGAGCTAACATTATTTTGCTTGTTTCTTAATCGCCTATAGCGTTTGCTAATTGTTTTTTTGCAGCGGTCTTCTGTATGCGTTAGCAAGAATGCAGCATAGGCAAACTTGGAATAAATCGTGAAATGCAAATGTCTGATATTCGTTTTTCAGTTTATTCAACAACACTGTTTGAATTTTGACATAGTTCTATGGGATGTTGCATACGAACAAAAATGGGGGGAATTTTCAGTTAAAAAAATAACCCATGAAGTTGAGCACGAATCGAGTAACTTCCAGTGGTTGCTTAAAAGAAGGTTCTTCACTATACAAACAAGGCTTTATGAAACACGGCGAAACAATAGGGTTAAGCTAAGTAATTCACAGTCACAAGTTGTACGAACGCATTACGATCCTGTCGGTGATGGCCTCTTAAACACAACTGGCCACTGTTAAACTAGCGCAGTCATTGAACTCAGGTATCGGACATCACTTACTGCCGTTTCTCGAGGCTTGTCATTCAAAACTTTTAACCCAGACCATAGGAGTTGAGATGAAAAGTTCTTCGCAAATTGTTCACGCTTTTCCAGACTACGCCGATGTGTCGGCTAGATCATAACGGTAACTAAGGCAGTAGAATTTAGACGGGAAGTTGCAAGCAAAATGTCAGTACTGATTGATATGCCTAAGTTGTTTACGTAGCAACGCCAAGACAGCCGGAAAGAATGCTAGCAAACCCAAATAACGTATCCAGTGGTCGCTCATACATCCTACGGCAACATCCGTGCAATGTCTTACAAGGACTGACTTGGAGATAAATTATGTTGTATAAGTCAGGTGTGCTCTATAATTTGGTGTCCAAACCAGGTCACATCATAAATGATGCAAAGACATTATCCAGATAGAAATCAGTAACGGATAGTTGGATTTGCAGCAGGAAGTACGAAAGTATCCTATAAGAAACCTCTGCAAACTCACTTTGGTTCACGTAACGTAACATATTTTCGATAGGGATACTTCGATTTGTTGAAAGTGTGAACTATTGATTTCAGTAGGTGTGCTGCATAATCACGTGTGATTATGATCTTTTTAACATTTAACGGAATAAGAAATTCCAATTCGAATGTATGTGATATTTTTGTGGTCCTGTTTTATAGCCCTGGCAAGCGTTTGGAACATTGCTGAAACGTTATTTAAATATTCCTTTTACAGGAGACACACCATTCTCGTGGGACATGCAAACCGCTGAAGTTTGCGTTGTTACAATGCTGAAAGTCGAACAGATAATCACCTTGTTGTGAGTTAAAATTAAACACCACATCTCAGTATCCGCCTTTTCATATTAATCGATATCGATTGCCATACCCTTGCATGCGACCACGAAAAGCTACGTTCGCTATATTTTAATGAGTTCGACGTTCTTCCACTAAAAGGTATGGCAACATATTTGACTGTTCGACCGTTTCGTAGTGTCTAGTCATTTTTTGCGCCTAATTAACCGAAAGTGGGCAAATATTAGACTACAGCCCATTTGGGTAGACGCACACAAACACAAATGTGGATGCATTGGGTAAGGAGTAGGCATAAAATGTTGCATTTCTGTGGAATCATAAATTCACTTGTTGTATAAAGACCATGGAAAATGGATTATAAGCAGAAAACTACTTGCTTACGCATGGGAGGGATATTGTTTTACTATGTATGCGTTGTGTCACACATAGACATATAAACTTTTGTTTTCCGACTGAGTAGAAAAGAGTTGAATTACCAAAATAAACGTGATAAACGCCTGCTATCAACTAGGCTACAGCTAACCACAAGGACGTCATTAGAGCAGTAGACATGTGTTTAGATGAATATGACAGTAAATGCCTACTCAAAAGTACATCAATAGGGAACTATAACGCTCAGACTGTGCCTTGTACGTCTGATGTGTGCAAGTCGTGTCAGAAGTTACGCCTCAGGGTTAGCGAGATCAAAAGGGCTACCTTAAACCACTACAGAGCTTTGTCATGGCTTGGTGATGATTGGTGCTAGCCACAATGTTTGAAGTTTAAACAGTGCGCATAACGCCCAGGAGAGTTTTTCTTATGTACCACTTTTTCTAGTGAGACGAACTGGTGCCTCGTCGCAACCACCACATGTTTGACGAAGCAGGGTGATGTGCTACACCAACAAAATTTTGGAAAGAGCGGGACGCTCAAAGTATTGATTGCCGTTACACAATATGTGTGCATACGGGCATCTTTTTGTCTGTGTGCATACATTCAGACTGCCCAACAGTAAAACACCCATTCGTTGGTTTGACGGTCAACGAAATTAGAGGGGAATAGTTGAAAATTTGCTGTTTGGGCTGTCTTGTGTTGAGCACGTGGTCAGCGGGATACACTCAGGTTGTATTACACCTGACACATTAATGAGCGATATTCGTTGGAGGTAGACATTGGAAGACGATGGTGGTGCTGTAGTTACTGCTGTAGAGAACACATGATAATTTTGTACTGACGTTGGTGACGTGAATTAAGGAGTGGACTTTGCAGAATTCTGTTGAGTTACTTCGAGGAACTTATCTAGCATTTAATGTGTTTCTTTTAAACATTTTGCCTGGTAGTGAGTGTTTACCAACATAAGTGAGGGGATAATTTTATTCATCAGACAAAATTTGTGTGAAAGAACGTGTGGGTTCTTTCGTTATATCTTAATGCATCAATATGGGTCAGTCAGATGTAGACCAGACTGATGTACTAAGGCACTCGTATTTGTGTATTCCTATCTGAATATGGTTTGATAACAGAAATCATGGTATGTTTTAAGAGTAGAATCACTTGTACTGTCAATCAGTTGACAACCCAACCGTTTTCATACATTTTTAACAGGTGGATCCTTACATAAGCTGTTATGCAGAGTTCTATGATATTTATAAATCTCCACACTTGTTCAACTCTGGATTGCTTTCTAATTTGCGAACCCTACATTTTTGGTTAGGTAGATTATTTATTCAAATATATACAACACATTAAGGTTATTGCCACTAGTCAAAAAAATTACTGACCATATTGTAAACATCTCAATATACCGAATAACGAAAACAATTCAGGTTGCGCATAATTCACACAGATTTTCATCATTTGAAGTATTTTCTACTCAAGCGAACAAAAAGATTTTCAACGGTATAAAATGAGGCATTTCGTAACATAATTGCTTGGATATCAGTCGTGTTTTTAAATTCTTGTGTTCCGCAAACTGATTGGCCGAACAGCCTTAAACACAATACCCTGAAGAGACTGTTTTTCAGTTTTGTGGAAAAATCTGATGTCAACTGACAACTGATATTTACTTTCCACCACTCCATTAGAGCATGACGATTTCTGATTTTCTACAGGTTTACCAGAAACAAACCGATGAGAGCACTGTTGTTTATGTAGGCTTGTCAATCAGGTGGAGCGTGGGAGAAACTTTGTTTGCTGTTTGCCACTTTTTCCCTCAGCTCAAATCGGTTCATACAGGACTCAGCTATGATGGGAGACCGTCTGTCAAATTTTCGTTCAACAGGAACAAACTGCCCTGTCGTCAGCTATGTTGGTCAGAATTGTTTAAATGATACGGCCTCGCTTTTTGTCAGTCGGATTGCTGACATGAGAGATCAGTTAATCGATTGCCAGGATATGTTAGATAAATTTTCACAAAAATACAATATCATTTCATTAGTTAACCATTCTAGTAAACAAATCCTTAGCATTGATCGCACATGAAAATTAGAATAAAGTGCTCCATGGAATCATTGAATCGCACTGTAACGAAAAGGTTTGTCATGAAATAATGCAAAACTTAAAGTCAGCAAAAATGGGTTAGTTGGAGAGTAGATACAATTTATCGGTAGTGCACCAGGTTGTTTTTTGAGATGCCCTTTTAGGCCAACGGCTTGCGATAGTCGAAATACATAAATGCATTCAGTTCGCACGCCTTCATAAATCATAAACGATCAGATGGTATGGAAGTAACCACTGCTACAAAGTGTTGGAGGTCCATTTAACCCTAGACCGCGAGTAGCATTTAGATCTAACCTCGTAACAAAATATGGCCCTATTGCTCATTACTGATATCGTTCTGGTTTGGATTAATACGAGGATAGTAGTCGAAAACAGATTTGACATACCTCAATAAAACCAACGTATACCAGATTGCTAATCGCTTTGCTTGAATCTGTGTTGTTGACCCCATCTTTACTAGTTCAAATCATGTTGAGGTTTCGAATAGGAGTTTTTACAGAGCTTAAAGGTTCAAATTCGCCTACTGCGTTTTTCCAACTCATTAAAACGAGTACTACTTCTGGACTTTCAATGTTGTCGAATTTTTAGGCGAACCTAACTATCCTCATCATAGCAGTTAAGAGGTTGACCAGAAGGTACTATAGCTCCAGCTGAAGCTCACCGCAACAGTGACGTGGAATATCCTAGGGGACAACGTTACCAAGAAGGTTATAAATTAACAAAAGAAGACTGAGTGGAAGAACTATCGGATCTATTGATTATCAATGGTGTTGTTTCGGTCACAGAAGACCATTTCTGAGCAGACTGGATTACATAGTGGAACCGACGTGTATCTTTGTAACCTCTTGTAAACGGGATAGCACCGAGACCAACTGAGACCGCACAAAGGTCATGGAAACACAACGTGAAAGCTGGTCATGCATTGTTGGGTACTCGGTTATTGTGTGTAGATATTACGTAGATTGTGCGCAGTAGTTGTGAACGATCAAGATTGAAAGAACGACCAGGCAGTAATGTCTGCGCGTAGGAATGCCCCAGGAATATTGACTCGGAGTATTCCTAATAAGTAACCTCGAGTATAATGTTTCTTTCTGTAAAATTTCGACCGAAAGGTCTACGGGGTTGCAAAAGCTGTGACCGATTGTGAGTGATGTTCAATTTGCATTGAACGATAGTTGACGAATTGATTAGGTAAGTAATTAATTGATTAGTTAGTTAATCGAGTAACGTTCCGTTTTGTTATGTACTTCATCATAGGACCTTGCGGGTTGTCTGGTTTTATGTTACCAGCGTGATGATGGGCTAGCTTTACCCAATCCTCATACACCTAAAAACAGAGGTGCCTTTATTTTAACTACATACAGGTCACGAAGAAATTTGTTTCCGACACAACTTTTGGAGGTTACACGTCTAAGAAGATGAATATAATTTCTACTGATTGCCAATGAACGATAATAAACGACAACGTAGAACATAGGTCAAACGGTCGAGCACGTCGAAGAACGACCAAGCAGTTGTATAACGATATAGCACAGTCATAGCGTAAGTCACTTGACAAATTGGTCGATATCAAATGTCACAGGGAGACAAGCAGAGTGAGAACACTTTAGAAATAAATAACAGGGGCCATGTGCAGAGCGAATCCATCGTCGAGTTCATATTTTGGTTCTACTTCATTTTGACAAAAATAACCAGGTTTACTTTGAACTACAAGCTCATCGCATTAAGACTTTCGTAACGTCGTGTTTAATGATGCTACTTTACTCTGATATTTTTGTACTTTCCTGCTCAAACCCGATAGTTTCTACGCCAGTAACAAACAGATTGCTCAAAGTGTGGAAGTTGAGTTTCGATTGTCAGCCAAAGCACCTCCGACACAACGCCTTGTCACACAGTCTCGAGTTCGACTGAGACTGCAATGTCCCGATCAAATGAAAACATATCAGTTGCAAGAATTGAATCGAATTAATGCTAGTCTGGCTCAGGTTTTGAGAGTACGGGTCAATCCGGAAGTCACCGCAAGCGCCATATTTATTTACGACGTGAGTGTCGGATAGCTTAACAATTCCTGTTCACTTTCATAGTCATGTAAGCTTTAATTCATTTGTATTATTGTGCAGAATGACTGAAACGATTTATCAGAACAACCGATTGATTTCAGAAATATCAGATGAGGTGATGGGAAAACAAAGTTAAGCAATAGCACAAAAAAGTTGGTTAGAAACAGCGAAATAATATTATGGTTAATACCAGTACAGTACTCCCTTAACAAGAAACATAATTCGGAGAGAGGAGAAGTGGTCCATTTCTGGACGTGGTTTTTTTCAGGCGGTGAGTATTTTGTTTCCATGACGTCCGACCGAACTGAGTTAGGTGAGGTGAGTAAGTGGTCCCGCATGCAGAATGCTGTCCACATTTCCCAAATATCATTTAGTTATGGGGTGCCAAATCGGATTGTGGAGATTATTCACGAACGAAACTATTTATTCCAATAAGTCGTCCTGAGGTTACGGTGCAAGCAAGCTTGATTTGATACAGTATGTTTACCCCACTTAGTTTCCTTTCAAGAATATCATTTTCATGAATGGTTCTAAAGGATTTTCCTTACTGTATTTTTAAATGAATGTGAAACCAACGGGAGCACTTCTACAGCAACGATTTGATGAACTTTCTTCGATACCTCATTCTTTAACTAGTACAACCTACCATTTGCGTCCTGTCACTGACTTATTCAAGTGCACAACGGGAACGAGTTGTTATAAAATTAAGGTAATTTTACCAAAACGCGTCAGGTTTAAAAGAGACACCCAATTACAAAAATTGTGGACCTTGGCTGTATTCGAACCAGCGACAAAAACAGCGTGCCCAGGGGCGGCAAATGCTTTACCAGCTAGGTGCTGAGTATCAAAACGAAAATTTGTGCAAATTTCGTGGTCGCAGAAAGATCAATGGTCGTGTCCGCGTACGACTATATTACCCTGATTGTATAAAGAAATCAGGAGATCAGTCTTTCAAGACGGTAGTACCATTTCGTATGTTCTCGTTAGTTGCTACATCTAACAGCGGTGAACGTCAATAAATACTTTGGCGAATTAAGTTCGTAAATCAAGTCGACCTATACGCTAGTATGTCATTGGTCAGAATTGTGGCAGACGAAGGTGCAAGTTCAACAGCATTTGCACGTGGCAAGCAGCGCCTCGGGTGACCTAAATATGACTGGTTTGTGATGACGCATCAACAGGCGGAAAGCGTTTATCAGATGTTGTGTTGTGTATACGTGGAAATGACATATAAACTTAATTAGCCTAAGCATGTTTTGACTGTTGATAGGTGTAGCAAGTAACGAGAACATACGAAATGCTACTGCGGTCTTGGGAAACCGGTCTTCTGATTTCGTTACTCACATTCGTAAATTGGGCAGACTGTCTTCCATTTTTGAAAGATTCTCGGCTTAACATGTCCTGAATGTGTTGCAAAACTGTCGTTCACTGTCCAGTCCGATCGACCACACCCGGGTGCTTTCTAAGGTTCACCGGTGTCGTCATTTTCCAGTGGTCACCCTAATCATCTGCGCTGTCTTCTAGAAAATTTTGCCATATTTCGAGAAAAAATTGTCCAAATCACTCGTTTGTCACATCTTTACTTCTGTTCCAATCGTGATATTCGGGCGTTCTTTTTTATAATTCGGATACTATCATGATTGTGTTCACTAATTCTTATTCAAATGAGATCGTGAGAACGGTCTGGAAGTAGATATGTATTAGAAGCACTAGCCTGGGTTACGATCCACTGAGTAACCGATCGGATAAGGTTGATGTATGAAGATCATCTCCTGACGTGAGCATTTAATTTTTGCTTCGCTATCGATCACAGGTACGTAAAAATGTCAATACATACTCAGGCTTGAGTGGACGCTTCCAATATAGATTCTTGTTCACTTGACCGGTCTTATCTATTCGGCTGAATACAACCAACAATCATAAAATTAGTGGTAATTAGCTTGGAAGCTTTTTTCAGATATATTTCTACGCGCAACCAGCACATTCTTTTTTTTTTATCCCAGTCCAGTATTCATTTTATTACTCTCGCAATTACGTTCGTTGTTGGTGTTATTCACACTTTTATCTAAGCATTTACTTGTACATAACATAACATAATTCAACTTAACATTTAACTACTATGTCCCATGTTTTCCCTAAGTGTATCTAAAGAGTTCACAAGTGAAGACTACGGTAATAGCCATTCCATTGAGCGTCTGCACACATCACTTGAAGTACCATAAAGCGGACATAAACGTTTGCTAGGTTCTGCATGAAGACGCCGGTTTTCGTCTATTGTGAGATGTCACCTTGTACAAATATGTTTGTTTTATATAATTTTCCATTGCAAAAATATCTGCTACCTGACTGACCGTTTTTAAAATGCAACAGACCACTTGTATTAAAATTTGGAGGACTCTTTTGAGTAAAATGAAGTGGTAACTCCGTGGTAGGTAATTCTCATCGAAGGCAGATATTCAATGCGAGCGATAGGTTCCGTGTTGTTTGACAGACGCTTTTGGAGCATTGATGAAAATCCATCATGGATGAGTGGGTTTTTTGTGTGAAACAGTCACAGACTACTGTGTATCTATGTCTTGCTACAAGTGGGTGTCAATCACATGTGCACAAACACAGTCTGCGAGAGAAGCTTGTCAGTCACCGATTTATTTTATCAGAACGCTACTCTACTAAATAAGGCAAAACAGAGTACAGCTTTATGGACGGGGATTCGCGTAGACGGTCGTATGAAGAATATGAAAAATTAATCAAGACAGCTCCCTGTAATCTTTAGATCAGATTACTTACATTTTGTGACGTAGTTTGAGCTAACAGTGAAACGAAATGGAATTTCAAAAGTTTGATTATTACACTCGATTTTAGAACGTTAGGTGAAATGAATGTCTTGACGCTGAATTCCGAAATACGTCAAGATGTGTTCTCAAAACACAAACTTTCTGCGGTGATCAATCTAACCTACTTTTGTTCAGCATTTCCATCCTTAAGAACTGCAAGGTTTTGGTATAGCAGATCTAGTGGCTCATCTGTCTAGTGCACAGTCACCATCAGAACGGTGCTCATCGGACCGTTTTTCCTAAGTGCTGTACCTTGTTCTCTTCAAACTCTACCTAAAAAATCGTTTTATCTACATGAATGAAGGCTGAGAAAATTATTGTGGGAGTTCTGAAATTCTGGATTGAAGCTCAGCAATGCCTTGCTTCAAAACGTCAAAACATTCGATTTCTTTCGTCAGCTGCAATCTAGCCAAAAAGGGGAATTTTGCATTCACGAATATCTTCGAAAGTAACGAATCTGCTAAACTACTCATTGGTGGTGTAGTTTTGGTGTTCATTGGTCATGGTGGTTTATACCATAGATAAATATTGGAGGTAACACAGTCTAGGTAAACTTTCCTCCGAATACTTTGGCGGACACCAAATACACGGTGGAGGAATGGAGACATTGCACGACTTTTTTGGGTGCCTTCCACATGCGAGGTATGTGGTACGAATCTAGCGGAAACTCGAACAGTTCACACGCGTATACCCCCATAGCTTACAAACAATTCAAATTTAGCAGCTGACATCCGTATCTTAATAAAAACTGAAATACCATCATCACACACTGAAACGACAAATAGTTAGGACTTTAAGTGGAGTGCACAATCAAAGTGACATTAGACTCAGCCTACTCGCTGACTGTCAAGGAAGAGCAGTTTGAAGAGATAGGGAAAACGATTTCTTTTATTAGCAGTTTGCTAGAAGAAAGTGCAAAACTGAATAATTTCTGGCAAGCAATTGACAAAGATTGATAGCTCTATCTGGTCTGTCATCGAGAACATTATTTAGTCAGTCCGCTACATTGACTTCCTTTTAGGGTTTCCAATGCGACAGGATGCTTGTACAACTTTTCGTATGTATTCATTTCCCAGTTATACTTATATAACTAAGATTAATCCGTTTTTGCTTCTCATTGGAATGCCAGATTGAAACACTGGTAATCGCAGAATGAGTATGAAAGTCACAAAAACAAAGTTGAAGTCATCTTATATACTGACTTCTCGTTCGTGCCGCACTACTGCGAATCTACTACAGCCGAACTTCACGCAAGTATGAGCTTGATAGGAGTTCAAATTAACGAACTAACAAGGGGCTTTCTGGTGACATATGGCCAAGATGAAAGTGTGTATAACACGAAATGTTATGAGACACATTATCAAGAAGCAAATTATAATCGGCACAGTAAAACCGGTACTTTTTCATGTAGGCCAAGCTCGACTGTGCTACAAGGTAATGAAAACTTACTACATTCTGTTCTTGGTTAGATGTTGCTTCGAGATATGGTGGTTTGTGGGAAGTCAAAAACAGCAAACGGTAGGGAACACATCCGAACCCGTCAGTTATGTGCGTGTGTGTGTATGTGTAAAATCTTTGTGCCTTCCATCTTGCTTCCTTCTCCATTTATATGCAATGTATGAACATCTGCTTACTCAAAGTTATGGTTGGCCCCACTCAAAAGACCTCAGCTCAGTATGGGTTACGTAACATTTATCATTTAGCCGTGTATTTCTTTCATTAGACCGGTTACCTCAACATAATTTAATTGAGCTTCTCATGCTAATTGATCAAAACCGAAACATTTGGTGACCCGCCAAAATCGGTCATGTTATGGATAACTTCACGCTGGGACTTCCGTTGGGCAGGGTCATTTGGGATGAGATCAGCTTCCCAAAACTGTTAGGAGGTGAGTTGAACTCGACAATATTTCTGTAGCTTTTTCCGTTTGCGATACCTCAGCATCACTTTCGCGTGTCTCGATGTCAGTTCAACAAGTCTCGGGTGATTGGGTTCAGGCGAGCTAACTTTATCTATTCTCTACACCTGCTGGAACCACATTATCTCACTTTGTGAGGGCCAACCAATCCCTGTTTTCAGTCAACCCATATGCACATTACCCGTGCGCCACTGTTTGCCGTTCACACCCAGCTAACCCGACCCAGACATCTCAAACAGACATCGAGACGCGAAAGTGATACAGAGGCATTCTAAACGGATGAGGTATACTTGTAACAATTTACTGAGGGTGCATCCACTTGTAAAATTCTTTGTCCATTAGTACAGCATGGCTAAGGTGAAAATTCCACGATCAGCTGCAGGCTATGGAGTTGACCGCTTACCTTGTCTGTGAAGCATACATCTAAACAGAATCCTAAAGAGCAGCTTCCGGTTCTATATGATCCAGCGGTTTCCACTATTACGGAAGTGCGAGCGACCCCACGTGTGGGAATGTGGTCTTCAAAAACAGCAGGTAGAACGAGAACACATTGGATAAGAATTCCAACAACATACAGCAATATCTTTGAGTAATATTCTTCTCAAATGTGGGCATGTTATCGGTGTTATTCTTCCTGAGAGAGAAACCGTCAGCGAATTTAGGAAATACACACACTGACTATATGTGTAGTATGTCCTACAGTCGTGTACAGCACCCAAGGCGTCGTATTCAATCGAGTGATGCCATGAGAAACACGAGGGCCAACGTGGCAATTGAGTGGTCAGTCAGTAGTCGATATTTGATGTCTTTATAAAACGGATCGAAGGACAAGACACTGTTCTCCCGTTAAGTGCAACTTCATCGCAAACGGCACCTTTGTGTGAAATGTGTACAATCTGCAGATCGTTCGTTTTTGTAACACTACTCCGCAACGATGACATTCGGGTTTGCGATAAGTGTCAGTAATTGATATTTAGATTCAAGTGTACGATTTAGTTATTGCGCGTATTGCAGTTGTTCGCATGATCAGTCGTGAACCAAGTAATGTGTTCAGTTTTCATTGAACTCCTAATATTAATTTCATATTGAATGGAAAACTTATCTTTGGTGAATATAACATGAATTTCTGACATCTCATAAGTGACTATATATTATCTAAGTCCAAGGATTCTACTGGTGATATACAACTATTTTTTTATGCCAAGGTTAAAACATATGTACTAGTCAGTTCGGTACGGATTGTTAAATTTGTTCTCACGAAAAGTTGACCAACATTTAATTTCTTATCACGTTTCCTTCCTCAGATCACTCAATTTTTCGCCTCCACGAATGAAACATCCTCAGGTTTGTCTAATAATCGTGATGATGAACAATTTCACTTGGTAGATCGGTATTTTCAGCACAGCGAATTGGATGGTTGATATCTATTATTTATGAGAGCTGATTGCCTTAAAGTTTTTGTATAAATAGATGAAGAGTGACATAGTAGCGAAGGTCATTGAGTAAAAGTTGAGAATTAACACCTGTATTATTTCTAGCTCTCAGCTGGTCATTTGTTGTATGAACCTCAGTATATATCTTCATCTGTCAACAACTAACGTTCATATAAGAATTATTTGCTCACATCTCATGTTTTGGGATTGACTGAGTATTAAAAACAGACAGGCACAGTATTCCGCCTTAAAATCCGAAACTCTCTAGTAGCTAAATTGTTATATGAAACTCAACAAACAAAACTTCCAACATCCACGTTTTCTTTCCCTAATCAGATCAAATGAAAAGTGGGAACATTTTAGTTTCACACTGAACTGTCACGTTAAGTGGTTTGGAGTAATCAGAGAGTATGGTGTGTATGTGGTACCCCAAAGCTTTAGGTTGAGGTTAGTACTCATACAAATTTGTAACCGAACTCACCTGACTCGGTGTTTGAAAGGGCCAGTGTAAACAGCATCATTAAAATTCGAACAGTTTTTGATGGCGAACGTCAAAAGTTTTAATGAGTTTGAAACAAGTGATACTGTTTGCTCTGGGCAAATGTACTGCCGAACAAGAAGCAGTTCAAAATATCTGGTCAAAACATCCAAAGATGCTGCTGGAGATTAACGTGCCACTAAGAAGAAAGCATACCTTCACAAGACAGAAGATTAGGACATAAAGGCCTTTAGTCGTGAAACAAACTTCTAATCCTCCAATCTTTGCGGAAGCGTTGTTAACATTAGGAAACCTCTTCAGATTACAAAATGTTGCAAGATCAAAATGTCCTTCAGGCTGGAATCAAGAACTGTAGCCTTCGATAAGCAATTAACAGCTGTTAATGTCCTTTTGCTTTAAGAATAGAATACAAGCCAATAACACAGTTTTTCGCGTACTGAATAATCTAGAGCCACTTTAGGACCAAACGTTCAGGTCGAAAACATAAAAACAAAGAGCAACGGAGGAAGATGCTTCTCACTATCGAACTTTAATAACGACAACTTCCGAATATTTCAACACAAACGAGTCTTCCAGAATAAGCGTAAGGTTCTAACAACACCAAGAAAAATGGGGAAAATTTATATCTAATGGAATACTGGAACCCGAAATCAGTAAGGAAAAATCCGTTTATTCAGTGGGCTTAGCCAGAAACGATGTGTAGCTTAATCCTTTAAAAAGATTGAGAGCTACGGGCTGGTGCCATGCTCCTCTGGTAGAAAACAGAATCCCTCTTTTGATAGTATGGGAAATATTGTTCGTTACTGACCAGCGCCTGCTTTCTACAATTCGAATGGTATGAATCACGCAACTGCAACTTAAACTAAACTCAGATTCTACACGAACTAACTTCATATTAGCTACGTCCGGTTTGCGGTCAATGCTTTTATGGAGCAGCGCTTATGCTAGTGTGCTGTTCTGTTTTTTAATAGGTCCCTCCGGAATTAATCAATTCGTTTGACCGTCCTTTTTTGCAGACAGGAGAGTAGTGAGAAAATACCATCTAACGTCTGGACAAAACCGCAGCCTATTTCAAACAATAGCCAATGATAAGTTTTCGATTATGTTCTACTGTTCGTTCCGAGTATCCTTCAGACTCAACTGATAAGCTTAAAATGCAGTGCTCTTAGTAGTAGGATTCACTTTAACTATGGCTGATTGGTATTGTTTTCCTACCCAAATTGGCGCAGCCGGACTTGTCTGATAATTGCGAAGATTCTAGCAATCTGAACGACTTTCATATTATAACAAAGTGAGGGCTCAAACGAAGGTTAGTATTTAAAAGTGCGAGTGAACTGCACGCTGGTGTATTAAGGTGTACGAAGAACTGACGAATTTCAGTGAATGCTCTCCGAACACTATTCGCATTCAACGTCTGTTTCTTTTAAAAGTTTTTGCCATGTTGTTCAAAAGCTCGGTCTTTCTGTTTTATCCACAGCAACTTTGGAAATCGATTGGGTATTTTTACCCTTTGGTGTGCCTGCTGATGGCGACAAGGACTTGTTGAGCTCCTTAGATTCGGTTGACAAGATCACGCGAATCGGGACTCTCAGCGGACACCAAACTAGCTACGTCGATCGTTCTGCTCTCAATTTGAACTTGCCTGATCTACTCAAGCGATGTCAAGTCTCCAGACTAGATGGAGCTGATGTGGCCCTCAAAGCGACCGAAGAATCGTTTCGTCCATTTAAAATCTATTCTGTCAAACTACATGATTTGGAAAATTCAGCTTGTTACTTAGCTAAAAGACTGACAGAGAAGTCGCGTTCCAAAGCAGATGGAATTACAGAAGAAAATCGACCTGGATGGTTTGAAGCAGGTAACTTGCATCCGCACTCGATTTACTTTTTCCACAGAAGTCTTAATAAGTTGTGATGCATTTTCTGTACTGTTATTAATCCATTACTAGAAGCTGTAGTGTTTTCGGTAAACAGACTGGTTTGGTTACTATCCGTTAGGACGAATTGTTTACAAGAGAAACAGTGCAACCATTCTCAGACTGTATCTGTACGCAAACTGCCAGTTAATGAATGGTAAATTCGCAGAATTGTGCCTTGTTCCGAAACGGCCTATTGGTGCTGAGCAGTAATAATAGTGGTTTGCTGTGCTTACATGCGTGCTGCCTGCTGACCGAGTACTGTGAAATAGTCTGTCCGATTTTCCCACACAGCAGCGCACTGTCAACTGGTGATTTCACACTTCGGCTCCCTCTATCTATCCTAGTGACAAAGCTACTGGTTTATCACGTTTTGTCAACGGAGAGCTGTAAAACGCTCTTAGGTGTAGTAATAGATTTGAAGAAAGTATCCATCCACCCTCTACCCATTTTCAACTGTTTTTCATCTAGTTAAGCTTCAAAGAGATGAGTTGGTGTTGCATCTGATTAATATTATATCGTTTGCTATATCGCAAAGCAAAGGCGTTAAAAAAACTAAAATTTATAGATTGTGTAATTAGTACATTCGATCAGTCAGCAATCATGAAACTGAACCAGAAGGATGAATAGAGGATTTAGCCATAGGAGAGGAGTACACCAGCGGTAAGGACCTGCAGTTATATGTTACTCACTTCAAAATTGGGGTTAGATTGAAGTCCCAGTTTTTGAGTATAAATAATGGTTATAACTATCAAACCGCAATTTCCTATCCCTAGATTAAACTGATCGGCTGTGTTGATCACAGTTACACTGATGACTAAGATGACCGTAAGAAATATTGGTAATGAATGCGCGGACTACTGCTCACTCAGATATGTCTCTTAGTCGAATTTACTATGTAGTTTGAGTTCTCAGTGAGCTATCAGCCAGCCTGTTTATGCGAAGGGACACGGCATTTTGTTAGCCTTGCCCAACTTTCGCCGGATGCGCTTCTGGATTTCGACACATTGTCTATTCTTAATAAACGTGATTACACGCAGTGATTCGAGAGTTTATCTAGTGAGCACGCCCAGGTGATTGCACAAAGGGGAAGGGACAGGGCCATTGGCTGGTTACGGAAAGTTCCCGCATAAAATTTTCAACCCCGTTTACTAGGAAATGAACGCAGTAATTGAATACTTTGTGCAGTTTGTAACAGTCACATGGTTGTCGAGTTCAAGTTGAACGTGAGTGCTAGTCTATTAGTTGATCGGGGATTCTGCGATTACATGAATGATGACGTGGCACAGTGATTAAGGATCAAGCGTATTCAATGGAAGAGAAATAATTACCGATTAGTTTGAGAAGTGAAACTTATACCAGTGGTTCTGTGTCCAGATGGGCAGTTTAAGAATCTGCTTTCTGTAGCTTGTGCACCAGTCCTACTTGGACCTACTTTTAGTAAGACATTATTCGATTAACCGCTATCGAATGAACACTAGACTTGAGCTTTGCTCTTGTATGAACTCATCAGCGACTGAAAGATGAATTCTAGTTAACACGCTTTCTTCACAAGCATACAGACCGGGGACGGATGATCACCACTGATATCAGTTCCCCATAAAATGGCATTTCCAACAGAGCTGTTTCATTTGTCTGGAGAAAAGAGGAAGTAGACTTCGAAGTTCAGAGGCTTACAGACATTAAAGAGTAGATGTCAGTCAGAACCTATTGATCACAATGCTGTCCAACGAGAAACGTCTTCCCAGGGGGTTAAAATTATTTATTTATTTATCATTGTGCAATTGAGATGACCGTGACATGGTGTATATGGAACTGCACTTCTTAAGAACCAAGAAATTAAATAGGAGCTTTTAGTTTATTCTTTTGGTGTCGTGACGATTGATCTTGATATTTTGAAATGATATAACTCTCTGGAAGAAGGCATACCAAGCAGTGACCATCCCTTGCAGTTTTTTACGATTACACAGCCTTAGTTTCATGATAGAGAAACGTATTTCGAGATGAGCAGTAAACAAGTGTACAATATCCACGGATTGATAGGCATAAGCGAAAAACAAACTAGTGGGCGTTACAACTCTTAGGACTTGCTGCCATGAAACAACATGATTACAAACGGAATTAAGCATAGCACCACAAATCTGTCAGACAAGTTATGAATGCACTACAGGTCATACGTCACGAGTATCTCGCACGCACCCAACCCTGCATTCGACGAATGACTGTGTGAAAAAAGCAGGTGTATCGATGTGTTCACAAGTGGTTTTTAACCCATTTAAATGATCCATCTTGTGTTCACTGCTAAACCAATAAGAAACTGACCGATTTGACTTTTTACATTACTTCGGAAATCTGCCTGTTTCAAACCCAGAAATGGTCTTGCATTTGATTATAACAGTGTGTTCCTTCAAGGGTGACAACTTCCGTAGAACTTTATTCAATAGGCCTAGTTAGTTTAGAGTTTTTATGGGGAGAACAGTATAGAACTGAACATTTGGCAATGAAATTGAAAAAATTGAAACGGTATTTAAAAAGTATAGCCAGTAAAGCTGCTCTGCGAATCATGCTTTGGATACCTTGATTGTATATTCACAAGTTCTTGTGGCAGACTGTTAAATTTTTACATACATGTCAGCAAATACACCTATGCTGCAATACAAATCGTTATTGAGTGAAATACCCCCGTAAGTGTCACGGCAATTATTTTTGACTACACAAAAGAAGCTTTATTTTCTGACAGTGCTTGTCTTTACATATCGAGGGCGATGCAGAATGATAGCCCCATAGACGATTTTGAGCAGTCTGCTGGGTTGATGGTGCAGTTGATGATGTAGGCTCTTTGTAAACCTGGGTGATACGGACCTCTTCAAGCATTCAAGCGAGTGGCTGAGCAAGTTGAGACATGTGCTCTTCAATTAGTGTTCCTCGATCTTTGTTTGCAGTTAGGGCTTGATTTTTTGATAATTTGGAAACCTATACATTGATACCGGTAGGTGAGAAGTGATACAGAAGAAAAGGTTACAATCTGATTAACTGATGATAATCAGATGTAAACAATTGTGCGAAAACTACTCATGAATTATTGATGTCACGCTCGATGGCTTTATGAGTCTGTTATACATTGGTAAGCACGCGCCATCTCATCTAAGTAGAAGAACCAGAGTCACCAACGTTTCGTTTACTCCGAACTTCGTCTCCGCTTACACAACTGTTCAAACAAACTCTTCACTGAATTAAGAAGGATATTTGCTACAAACTAGTCAATTCACTCTTTAATAAGTTCTCAGAACGAACGCGTCTGGGTTGCTGAAATAATGTTCACATGGTTGTGACCTCTGTGCTTTGTTCGATCAGCTGAACTGAAAGACCAAATTCATGTTGGTACTATAAAAAGCGAAGGAAGCAAAACACTGGATGAAAGAGTCCTGTTTTGAGTACCAAGTCGTGGGAAGACACCAGAACCGAAGTTTGTCAGTAGTGATATCATACTGCATGCCTTCCGTTCCATCTGACCAGTGAGCATTTCGAACATCATATTTTATATGAAAAGAAGTTCACCCGGGTTCCGATGAGTGTACACTTCTTTTTGAGTGATGTGAAATGGATGTGAATTAATGTTTAAAACAGTGTGAAATATTTTTTTATCACGGTATCTCATAACACACTTTGTTAATCTCATTGACGTGGTCACATTTTCCAGCTTGATACACTATACTGTGTCATAATTGGACGGTAGTTGGGTTAGCTGAATACGGCATACTACTTTATTGGTAAATCATATTCACATGGATTATGTTCGAATAATCAAGTGCAGCACTTGTTCGTTGAAGCCAAAGGGCAATACCTCCGAATATAAGAGTATACGACCTGCTTTTTATCTGCATTTCCACTACACTACAGCACGGCCGCCTGAGCTGTTGCCACGTCCATTCACCTGTATCTACTATTTAAAGTGAGGTGGTTAATTCCCCTGATCACTCGGTGAGCACATCGGTCTCTCCCCGCCCGTGTGGGCAAACTCGTCCGTTAATTGCATTATGCACGTTTCCTTCAGTTAGCCCGCGGCAAGAATCGGGCCTAAAAATGCATTCGCCAGCGTTTATGGGTATACCCACGACCCGCGCTGGCATGAGTATGGTACTTCGGAGTAGTCTTTAAACATACGTGTGCCCATCAGGCACGCAAACAAAGCCGAAGCTCAGTCGAAATGGTTAAGCAGTGCCCACGGAGCCTCGTCAATTCAGCAAGAAACAGACTGAAAGCAGGAGCAGGTGATGTGTTTACAAAGTAGGATGGGGTCTCGAAAAGATCAACAGGCTTTTAGTGAGTTAAGTGAAAAACATGTAAAGCGTAATTGTTTGGACTACAATTCCGACACTCGTTCGCACATCCGTGGTTCTAGCCCGAAAAATACTTGGATCAGATAGGACTGCGAATGGTCAAAACGACTATCCTTTACTTTGCTAGTGACCAGTGAGATCGTTTGCACGCAGAGTTCTCTGGTTGTCACAGTGAAAGTGGTGAACGGTTAGGGAGTATGGTTTGTAACTGATTGTATCAACTGTAATACAGTAGTTCGTTTTTATATGTACAAGAAGTTGAACTGGGTAGTTGGTTCAAATAATTTCTTTGGACGAATTCTCTAGTTGTAATGTTCGCACGGATTGAATTGTTTGGCTGCCTGTCGGTCCAATTCGTTCAATTTTTCAGCTAATCTGAAAATGATGCCAGAAGTGGTCACCAACTTCACTGTCACTGCGGGTGAGTATGCCGACTTTTACTTAGTTGGTTAAAGTTCATTCAAAAGTGTTATTTCTCATTGCCTTTCATCCATATGCGAGGTTACAGCCCTGCACTAAAAACATTAATCATAAATCGCAGTGAACATGTTCCAGCTACCATACACGTCGGAATCACCGTGCAGAAGTGAACTGGCTTAGCAGTTAAAGCTTTAACATATAAAAGTGTAAACTGAACCTACCAGACAGTCACACTGACAATAACAATCCTGATCGAACAACGTTTTTGTGAGTGTAAGTTGAAAGAAAATTGAGGCAATGTATCCACACACATGTCTTTTGGTTAGTCAATGACTGTTTGGAGAAAATATTATGACGTCAAATCTACAAAGATAAACCACGACTAGTATGAACCGTGTTTTTGCAAACAAAAATCAGTCTATCTGAATGCATTCGATGCGTTAGTGAGAGTGAGTATGTTTTCATTAAGGCGACTGATAGATCGAGCATTCGATCGTGTAATTCTTGTAACAAGAGGTTGCTCGGCATCGCTCGGATGAGTGAGCAGAACATATGACGGTTTTAACAGAGGATGTATCTTTGCAAATTAGCGGAAGATGCCATTCCCTGCAAATATGATGGAGTGGACGAATCGTTTCACCAGTCTGTGTCAAGCCTAAACAGAAGTGAAGTACATTCAGTGGACAATAGTGTTTCAATCTTTCGGACGGATGTTTACCGTACCAAAACTTGATAAGTTCTTCCGTGAAGTTTCAAGACAGAATAACAGTTCTATGGCCGGGTGGTGAACACAAAAAGCTAATGAGCTTCGTTATCAGCACGATTCTGAACTCCACTAGGCAGGCGGGTGAAAGTGAAATTGAGCACAAAGAATCTTGGACGGCTGAATCCCTCTAATTGAATTATTGCATATGAAGTTGGAAGCTCGAAGTGGTTCACATTTTTTTATTTGTGGATATGTGTGGGGAGATTTCGAAAACAGCAACATTCTTTATCAAATTTCAGATAAAGCACCGTTGTTTTGGATACTGCCTAGCCGTGGCGATTTGAATGGTAAATAGCTGAACACAACAATTCAGGCCTTTCAAATAGTGGTCAGAAAAATAGGTGAATTAGTCTAAAAGAGCCTCAGCTTTGGTTGACAAAAAATGTTCAGCTGGTGATGTTGAAAAAAATCGTGAAAAATCCAACATTTTTATCACGGCCTAGTTGCTCAGGTCGGTAGAGGTAAATTTGATACCTGACAAATTTATCAACAAAATTAGATTACTAGGTTACGACTGTGCTTGGTGAACAAATCAGGAAGTCAACTAGTAGGTACAGTTGAAATTCAACGACCGTTACGCACTCTGTATGACCGGGCCGAATCTGTTTCGGTATTTTGTTAGATAAGTACACGAACTACCAGCGATGCAAATAAACGACTGGGCGGGTATAGGCGATGAGCTCTTGGTATTCGGCTGCACTACGCATCAAACGAAACATTAACTGAGCAATATCACGGACCAGTTTCCACTGCTACAACGGGTTTGTCCATACTTTCGCACACTTAGACATCCAAACAATTTGTAAAGTGCCATTTTGTAAAGCACACGGTAGTAGATTGCGCGTTTCCAATCAGCCTATACTGCCCAGTAGGAAGCTATGTGAAATTACTGAAATCATCCACACGACTGTGTGAAAACACGGATCTAATGATTATCAGTCTCACTTTCAATTATACGTCATCAATTATAATGGGCAGTACTTACATAACTTTTTCCCAAGTTCGTCCTTGGTGGGATCGTCAAAGAAGGGACGGAACAGAAAAGTGCGGATGCAATTAAACTGACATGTATGTCGATAACCGAGCAAGGGACGGACGTATGTGGTCAGACAAATCAGCAACAAGTTAGAAAAACACAAAATACCACCCTAACAATGGTTCATGAAACTCTTCACGGAGGTGAAGTGAGCCAATTTTTCTCTAGTGTGACAGTGGCCATTTTCGGTTGTGTAGGAGAGGGTTGAACAGACAAATTTAGACAATTAAAACCGTGGCTAAACTTCGACATCTCACTGTTTTTAACAAAACCACACTGAGTCTCTCCACTGACAATTATTATAGTCAAACAAGCGTGATGGTACAGAGCTGTTGACTAACCTGACAACCTCACTAATAAGTCATGTTAGATGATGATCGCCAACCCGTCCAAATAAGCTTCAGATAATGCTCTAAATTAGAGAGTTTTGTTAAACAAAATGGAAGACTATACACAGAAGGATGCCGTAAAATTAAGGAATCCAATGGGTTAGTATGAACCTAGCACTCGAGTGTGATTGAAATAAGCAGGTGGGTGACAGCAAAAGTAGATAGTAAAGATGATTGAGGGACGTGTATTGATGTTTTCGTTTCTGCTAGAGACATGCCCTTGTTCACGAATTTGTCTGAATAACCATTTGTATGAATAATGTATCGGCATACCCGGCTGTTCAAACGAGGAGAGTAAGTTTCATCCAGTCGAGGATAGTGAGATGTCGAAGTTTAGCCACGGTTTTAATTGTCTAAATTTGTTTGTTCAACCCTCTCCTACACAACCGAAAATGGCCACTGTCACACAAGAGAAAAATTGGCTCACTTCACCTCCGTGAAGAGTCCACGAACCGTTGGTAAGGTGGTTTTTTATGTTTCTAACTTGTTACCGATTTGCTGACCACATACATCCGTCC
Organism: Paragonimus westermani; assembly: GCA_008508345.1. Classification (NCBI taxonomy): domain Eukaryota; kingdom Metazoa; phylum Platyhelminthes; class Trematoda; order Plagiorchiida; family Troglotrematidae; genus Paragonimus; species Paragonimus westermani. The sequence goes on along the minus strand of QNGE01001143.1, from coordinate 163,868 downwards.
CTTGCTCGGTTATCGACATACATGTCAGTTTAATTGCATCGGCACCTTTCTGTTCAAATTATTGTAGCTCTGCCAACGTATGTGGGGGAAACTACTGAAAACCAAACCTCTTATTTACTGAACCATCAGTTTGCTAACGTACGACAGCATTCAGAAGATTGAAGAGTTTACTCACTTCAGTCTCCCGTATAGATTGCATGTCTTGCCAACTTAAGCTAAAACAGCCCACAACCTAAGTCAGACTTCCATTACGGTAGACCGTGCATGTAGTCACCGACCTGAAATCGAATTCAAACTTCCATTGCATACAAAACTGATATTAGGCATCCTAGGCACGGTCATTTGCTGAATAAGAATCAGTCCATCGGAAAGCCCTACCAGGAATCTCGCTGGTCGTTTCGATAAAGTTTTGGCTGAAATTCGACCCATCATCACGATAGCCATTCGATCGGCTCATTATGGTGTAATAATTTAACTCTTGTCAAAGGAAAGCGCGCCTCGTATGTGTTTAACGCAATCATTTCAAAGTGAACCGCCCTGGCTAGTCTACTTCTGCAAAACAAGGCGATTTTGTTACCTATGCAAGTACCTGATTGCTTAGCTTTCTGACTCCTCTTAAACCGATTGAATTCATCTAGGTGTGTGGAATGACAAGATTTCGAGGAGATACTCCAAGTTGTGAACAAACTGGACGCTGCCATGTTCAAGTTATTTTACGGACCACGCCTATTCAGCTGTATTGAACGTACCAACCTGGCCATAAACACTGGTCGGGCGATGAGAAATCTCACATATGGAATGGTTCACACCTATTCTTGCGCCTTGGATTGCAGAATTCCGCAACTCATTCAGAAAAATTAACCAGGTTCATAGGCTCGCACAAGAGAGAGAGAGAGAGGAAAGACCAAATGTTTATGCGTTTCTGTCTCCGTATCGATTCGGAAGTGAAATGTTTTCAATGATTAAAAAATGTTTGAAAAGGCGTATTCAAGTGTACTGAAGGCAAATGGGATGTAAAGACATACTTCGGTATGCAGCACACCAACACCGACTGTTTAAACACAACGTCAAAATATATTGATGCAACCAACAAACACACATATGAATACTTAGCGAAATCAAAAGGACAAAGACAGACACACTCCCTGTAACCTGTGAAATTGCATTAGAATAGTAGTCGAGAGAAAGACGGCATCCGTGAACACGCCGAATGTTTTGGGTCAGTGAAGAATCACACAATCCAACCAAGGCAACCACGACCACTAAATTAGGTAGTGTGTATGTGGGTGGAAAAGCCACACATGAGAAGCTGATGTGACTGTTCAGCACCCTGCTCTTTCTTGGGCATGTTTTCCATAATTCTGACATAACCACTGAGCACAAGAACGCTGTTTACGAAATTGCCATGTGGACAGCCAGCTCTTTAGAGAAATACATTTCTATCACGCTTCACAGTGGAAATGGATGGGTGATCAGCTTCCAAGTTACGAGTTTATTTATTCTGACGTATGCACGCGGCGGTATAGGACGAGTGGATGCATGATGCTTCTACCTCCGTTGATTGTCTAGTGTTAAACGAACTGGCCACAAAATACTGTTGCCTGGTAAGCGCGCGAACAGTTCTCCAGTGATAGCTTGGGAACAGAAAACATTAGAACGTTATTATCAACCAAAAATTATTTGATACACGAATTCGTTACTGACGTACTCAACGAAATTATTGAATAAATATCATCTATGATCTACCTGACGTACTATGGGGGTACAAGACTCCTCAATCTGTACTGCGTAAGGACTGCCTCTAAAAGTTATGCGAACAATAAGTCTGTCTAGTTTCCGTGTGGAACTTTGGCATTTAGTCAAGCCAAGCTAACGTTATTTCTCGGCATCAACACAGACTTATGCCGACAGTGGAAAGTTGCCTCAGTCCCTCAGGTATATTACTCAGGGTTACTGATCGCCACTCCATCGAAATCACGTGCAGTATAACGTCAATGTGGTCTACAAACGTTTGCGCGTATTCTGGAGGCTGTGTACACAAAGTATTTATCACAAAATAATCCTCACTAACTATCTATGGTCTTCAAAAGGCATGCTATTAGCCAATTATTTATTTCCGACTGTATGGCATCACCAATGCCAAACATTTGTAGGTCGTAGGTAACCGGAACTAATCAGTCCTTGTTCTTCAGATGCCACTGACGTCTTCACTGATCCACGGATCCCACTGAATTTGTGATGTTCGGCATAGATAAGTCACAAGTGAATCATGACCCCACTTTGTTTTTTTTAAATTAGGCTATTTTCATTTTTTCAGGCGTATCCTTTAAGAAATTGATATACCCAGAAAAAGCAACCTCTCTAAAACGAATACAATATATGGAGTTGGTGGACATTCGTGAGTTTTGCCGTTAGACATTTGTATATATTTTTGTCAATGCAGTGGTTTTCTGAGTAAACACTATGGTAGTATATAATGCCACGAACTGTATGTGACAGCAGTTCGCAAATGATACTGCATTTGGAAAGTGTTCACAGTATGTGAGTGATGCTTAATTTACTCGTCAATTTAACAGGAATGTATACATTCTAACGTTGTGAACAGGGAACAACATAATGATAAGCGGTTTTTGAAAGCAATCCATCGAATGATGTTGACGGAGATGAGTGCACGTTATGTGTAAAATATTTCTTACTGGCTGACTGCAGTACATTTTCGCATTCTGCTTCACGCATTATCGTGCCTTGGGGAGCAGTCTGTAGTCGAAAATCCCAAGTATGCGTTTGACCTTAACGAATGCCATTTGACTGGTTACATAAGTAGAATAATGGTAAAAACAGTTATTACAAGTCGGTGTTACTTAGGTTAATTCGTCTTCCCGAATGACGTAATGGCATCAGGTGACATTTTATGTCTTTCTGTGGGTACGGGTGACCCTCTGTAGTTTTAGCCAACTTTGAGCGTAGTAAGTGGTTTGCATAAATCTCCCAAAGTTACGCTTGGTCAATCAACGATTGTGATATGAGGTTTGGGAGCTTGTTGTGCTAAGTAATTTCGGTGGTTTTGAGCGAGTTTAGGTGTTTCTTTATTTCCCAGTTGACACGAAACTGATAAATATGGATACGGGACGCACGTTGAGGGGAGATATCTGGACACTTTGGGTAATTTAACTGGTTGATGGGTCCACTGATATCACTAATTTAACATGGAAAAGATTGGTACCATGCATCTGATATGAGCTTGGTTGGGTGGACTAAAAGTATTGCTAACCTATCTCATGAACTCGACTTAAGTTTCTGTTAGAGGAACTCATTTTTCCCCGTCCAAATCCGCCTTCTTCCACGAGAAGACGATCCTATCCAATCATAATAGGCAAAAATGTCGTGAACATTCGAGAGGTGACCTCCACTAGTTTTTTACCTGTCTGACCTTTATTCCGCTACGCTCAATAGTGGCTTAGTGACCTTAACTACTTCTTTTGATGTCTGTCCTTCGGTTTTCTGATTCGAGAATGTTGGTAGGTCACTATGCACCCTATAAATACCATGCGATTTTTCTCCTTGTCGCACACGTTTCGGGGCCGAGTAAAGTTGCTTTTTGCACCCGTCTTTTGGTTTGTTTGGGCGCAATTAACGGGGACGGCTGCGTATTTTCGGGACCAAGATTTGCCGTGTTAATTATATCAAGGAGGAGAACCCGATTTCCTATCAATCGTCTTATTATACCCTGGACGAACCAACGTACTGAGTCAAGGGTTACAACAGTTTCCCGATTGACCTGTTCTTCAGCGTTTAAGTCTTTTATATTGTGTCCAACTCGTTTGTCTATTGCTGGGCATGATTAATGCTTTTGTGGGCTACGTGCTTCGAATGTGTTCACAACTAACAGATTGTGTTGTAGGCTCACTGATCACTTTTCTCCGTCTGATTGCCAAAATTGGTTAACCTACACATAAATACCAGAATGGGTTGACTGCTCCATAGGGCATGTGATTGTTAAACTCGAAAACCAGTCATTGCAGTACAGGTTGCCGTTTGAGTAACTTCTTGCATGAAAAACGTTGTTTATCACCAGTCATAATACAGAGCACGGGACAGCTAGATATTGAACTTTACTAAGAGACTGAGGGACCAGAATGCAAAATATAACATACTTACTAGACACGTTATGGCAGTCAACAGATTAAATCGAGTTTATGATTATGAGAAGTCAGTAGGGATCAGTTGTGATACAAGCTTGTCGGTTGTGTGTGACAGCCCAATTAGAGACGTAATTGTGCTACAGTCGTAAAACACGAAGAAACTAACCAGTTGGCCGTTGGTCAAAGTGGCTACTGTTTGCTACGGATTAGTGAATAATCAGTAGCAAGCTAATTAACACCAGCAGTCAAGTGGAAACAGACAACTGGCAACTTTTAATGTATTCAGTTTTTTGCGATATACAAGAGATATGCACCAATGTGTAATTCAGTCAAGATTTTGTGAGAGACAATACTCCAGTTAACGTTGAAAATATACACTGGGCAGCAAAAAATATACGAGAATTCGTACTCTTTCAAGGGATCGTTTTCATTTTTGTAGACTATTGCCCGATTAAAGTGGTTAGCTAACTTTGTGCATAGTTTGATGAGAGCAATGCCGAAGAGATGTTTCAGCGGCGTCTTGGACACGGAATTGAACTTCCCACAGAGGTTGCTACACTGTGCAATTATATTATACGACTTGTCAATTAAACAAAGCAATTTCAAAGCGTAGTATCCAAAACAACTTGAGTAAACATGAACTGTGTGTTCATTGGTCTCTGTTGATCAAACAGCATAGCTCGAAGGCATCACTAGCAGCCTATCTTGCTACTCGTTAAGACTTGGATTCCCATTCACACTCATTGGCAAATTGTCATGTTTATATACAGATGTGTTCACAAACATTTGCTTGCATTCAGTTTCCCGAATTAATTACACAAAATGAAAGCGTTGAAATTACGTCGCTAGGTCTAGCAACCGCTTGAATACGGCCGCCTGTCATCAACACAAGCAACAGCAGAGCGTCGACGGCTGTCTCAAAGTCATCTGTGATGTCTCTTTTCACAAAAGAACGCTCACGTTGTCCTGACTTGTCAGACGTTAACGTGGCTGTGTCAAAGACGTCAGTGTTATCGTTCCAATGTGTCGGCTGAGGTATTTGGATGCAGAGTAAACTGTTAACTGTCTACCAAGCTTACGAAAAGCACGTCTCCGATTAGTTATCGCAACTTTGATATTCCTGTCTATCCGCTCTCATACACTTGTTACTCTGTTGTTAGACATGCTCGTAGTCTAGGTGTTAGAGAGTTACATACCACTCAAACCATTCCGATAAACGTGTTGGTTTGACTAGCCTAATCTCTGCGTCTTGCCGTTATCAAGGTCAATCCGCAAGAAGCACGTTTGGCCGCGATTTATACTTCTGCGGTTGAGCTAACCACTCGCTGTAACTAATGCTACGGTCCATAAGCGCTGATCGAATAACGCATGGCGGACTACGGAGTGCACGCGGTTAATTTGCAACCCACCCACCCAAGGCTAACGCAAGGATACAGGGAATAGGCTGGCCTCCTAACAAGGACTTGTTTTGTCGCTCAGTCCGAAGACAAACTCATATTTATAGGATTTTCGACCAACAACAAAGAAAGGTCAAAAACGACGGATGAGACAGTACAGTGTAGGCGCGTAGTTGAGTTGACACTAAAAGTTGGCACGTAAGCTGTGGTCGCCCGTGAATGCCGGAGTAGTACATGGCGATGTCAACCCTAAATGCCACTTACAACCGTACTTCGTTAGACCTCTTGCAAAACGTTATTTTCGAGGGATTATAGACTCCTCCAACACCAGCCTTATCCCAGGCCTAGTTAAGCATGACCGAGTGTTCACTTCTAAACATTCCGTTATACTGGCTTATAGTTAGGACTCGTGCAGCAAGAATGTATCCTTCAGAAATGAAACAATCCTTTTGTTAACTTCCCTCCATAACACGACCATTATGACGTCTCGATCGAGCTAAACTCGCCGTTTTAACTGAGCCTGCTTAACAACCCATTCAGACTTGTCATATGCGTCTGCTTCTAAACTGTTTCCATGATCTCTGTTTCGGGCTGGTCGTTAATTTTTGAACACATACTAGATCTTACTGCTACGCATCAGCTCACCAAGTTTGCGTATGCTTGAGGAAACCGATCCCCGGTGGTTCTGAACAAATTCAGCCCCTGAATATAGCGTATAAGCTGGACAAGTTGAAGTTCGGCAAATTTTTTATGGAGATTCTGCTGCATAAGTGATTAGTTAGTCTAAAGTTCATCGATCCCGTAGTACTTCTGCCAAGATGTGAACTACAGTGGAATATTATAAAATTCCTTCGCTGTTGTCTGTTAGCGTCGTGCTAGTGCATCTAAATAAAAACTGTAGCGGCTTGAGCAGTTCATGAACCCTTGCAACCAACACGTCTCACGTCTTATAATGTGTAAATCTGAGCAACATGAATTAAAATATCTTTTGCGTTTGCTTTTTAGTGTACTGCCCGACTGTTGCGTAGCTTGTTTGCCCTAACTCCCGGTCACCAACCAACGAAAGATAAACTGCTTTCAGATAGCGCCTAGCCGTTCTAACAACTAGCAACAGTGTTAGAACACGTGACACTGTCGGTTTCGTTTCATCGTATCCAACAAGAAAAAGGTACCCATAATGCGCTCGATCTTCAGACTCCTGTTGCACGAATGTTGCACGATGTTTGTCTGTTAATACGTATTCATTGTATGATTTAGCCTGTATTGTGCATAACAATTTGCCAAGCCGAAGAGCCTAACCGTTTACATTAGAAGTAATCGTATATTTATTTTTAATTAGCAGCATGCCAAACATTCAATGTAAGTAGGTTTTCATGTGTAACGCTTTGTTTTCCCTGGGTCTGCTACACATGACAAACCTCAGTCCACACTGATAGCGTGCCAATAGTATAGAATGCCAGTTACAAACTATTTGTGAACTGTTACAACAACAAACACGCTCATATAGTGTTTTTTTCTCCATAAATGAGCTAGATGGCTAACCGTCGATTTTGTTCTGAATGCTTTAGCTGAATGGGTATGAAATGAACGTGTTGAAAATGGAGGTGTCACTCCGTTGACGACTGTCCAGGCTACGCAAACCAAAATTTGGTGATCGAGTAGGTACTGAACCAACCATGGTTTAAAATGTCCATCAGAAAAAAAATGTGCACAGTTACATGACTGCTCACTCTTCAGGCTATTCTGTTGGTGTAACGAGCTATTATGCGAGCAAACGTTGAGTGCAAGTCTTGTTGGGTAGTGTACTATTATCAGAATGCATGTCTGCTAGAGCACTGCCTTCCCAGCGGCTGTGGATAAATATAACATGATATAATTATTTCTCAAATTTTTCGTTCAAACGAAATGATTCACAGCTCGCAGTATTTGAAAACTTATGTCGAGGTGTCGTTCGGTTTCACTGGTAACAAGACAGGAACCGAAAACTTTCAATCAGCATTCTACTTGTAACCATAGTCAAGCGAGTCTGAGAAATGCGGCAAAAATAACTCACCAACAAGGTAACGTCTTCAGATTCTAGTAACTGCAATTCACTTCTTGTTTTCTTGAGACTCACCGGGTCTGCATATTTAATAAGTGATGGCAAGCACGAAACCCTTTTCGTGCTTCCAGTGGATTTTGACCAGAGACCAGGCTATTAGAGCTGCCATAACGTCCACGAACGTACTGCGTTTCTCACGTCTGCCTTCCTATAGTTTTAAATAACCCTTTTTAAGCTGTACAACAAATTTTGTTTCAACAATTTCTTACTAACTATTAGTTTATAACCACTGTACCTAATTACCTAGCAGAAAATTCTTCTCACTTACCAACACGTTCTCTCTCATTTTTATTGGTGATAAATTCGGATAGATGGACTAAAGTTGGATGACTCGGCCTGGGTTGGTTTGACAAGTGACAGTTCGCATTTGTTCGGCCTGCCTCTGAAACAACACCTTCGCAAACAGCCATATGTTTTTGGGTAAGTTTTGACATTTTGTGCCTGTGTGTCTATGTGTTTGCTATTAACCGTTTGTACAACGAGTATGCAAACGGTAATCATGAAGTCAATGGAAACTTTCATTTATTAGGCAGCTCAGAATTTGCTATCGCACCGAACTAACAGTTGCCTATCCGAGCAGAACATGCTTCACCTGCTGTGGATAACCGATTTTTCACGTTCGAACAAATCTGTTATCTTCCGATTCCTTAATTGTCGCTATAGGCTATTCTGAATGGGAATCATGTTTAATGGAGTGTGCACAAAACTATGATTGCAAACTACCTGCCATCTAAATGGCGAGCTTAAGAAGCCACATTACTAACTCCCATATGCCGTGTGCTCATGCAAAATTGATTTACGGGCTTACAAAGTGCTGGAGCGACTGTTCTATAAACTATTTTATTACGTGGTAATTAGACCTGCTGAAAGGATTGTATTCGAAGTGGAAAACATGAGCATCTTGCTGAGATTTCAACTGACTAGCATGTTACTCACTAGAAATTTGCAGCAAAATATCTACTCAACACCCTCGTGAGTAAGCGTGAATCACTTGCTGAACGTGGTTTACATCAGACAACGCTCATAAATAATCCGTTATTGTCAGTAACTGTTAGTGAATGGACGCACACCTGGTTTTACCTTGTTGGATCTCACCAGTTATGACCATCAGGAATCGAACCCACGGCTCGCAAATGTGTGACTGTGAACAGTACCAAATTGATTCTCCGCAGAACGGTGTCGCGGTCATTGGAGTTACAAGAAGATTTGTAACATAATTTATTAAGCTCTTGTGCTCATTTCCCTTCTGGTATTTCTTGATCCGGATGATGCGCCTAAGCCGAAATTCTGACACCTACTCACACGTAATGAATTCGGTTTTCTGACGTGTGTGATGTTGATAAGAACTTATGTAGTTGGATCAGTTGTACATTCACCGGCTAATTTCTGCATGGAACAACTGCTTGTAACAACCGGTTCTGAGGCTGTCTTGGATAAATATAGTTCGTACGCCGACCTGTAATGGCTAGTGTGTTTTCCCGTATGGAGAACAGAGGTATAAAAGTAAACGAAAGCAATTATCCGTATAATCGGGCAACCGCTTTGATAAAATGGTGCCAATTCGATTGAACGATCAACTCTTTTTAGGATGTATCAAGGCGTTTTCGATCAGTTGAATAAAACCAGATTTCATACTTGATTGAATGTCACTCGTGTGCCCAAACAAGTGTGATTTATTTCAACGTACCATACAGCCCAAATATTTAATTTTGTAAGTTCCTACATTAAAGGGAACGCGTTTTTGAATGCGCCCATGTCCAAATTCATATAACTTTGTGAAGTGAGTGTTCGGATAGAATTCCGGTGGTTTTCCGGGAATTCATCTCAGTTTAAAGTTATTGTGCTTATTTGCTGTTCCTCTTTGGGCAGATTTTTAAATCGTGGTGAGTTGTTCCACTAGGGCAACGTAGGCACAGCAATTTCTTTTGATCTGACTTGGTCGGTTCATATCAGTGATCTCTCTCCGGAAGTCAGATGACTAACATAACTTGTCTGGTTTTTGAAATCTTTCCGCACACTCTTACACATGTCAGGACGTTTCGTTCGTTGCGAAGATTTGTTCTCGTTGATCAAAGTCCACCCGTGCAATGTTTTTGGGTTCGTGCTGTGAAGGTGTTCTGTTGTGTAAAGGTGTTAGTTCTTTCTTATATGGCCCGATTTACTTCAATGTTTTCAGAACACTTACAGCTGGGTTTATGTACACACGTGGATCTAAAGTATGGTCCGTTCTATTTGCTGATTTATTTCTGCCATAAGTTTATATTATCATGGGAAAAAAATGTCAAATGCGCACAAGTTTATGTGTCTTTGTCAGTGGAAACTTGGAAAGTTCCAGATTCTCGAAGAATATTCACAGACCTAAGGAGAATAATTTTCTGGTCTGCACCATGTAGGCATCCAGCATTTAAGCACGCTGAAAGGGTATGTTGAGACGAGAGATAAATAACTATGCAAGTTGGCAGCTAAAATAAAACAAGTAGTCATAAGTATTATTAGATAAACAGTTGGTGGCATCCGTTTCTGATTAACCTTTTACAGTGACCGAAACTAAAGTACGCTCGTGTTTAGCACTCAAAACAAGTGGTTTGTGTTGCTCCGCGTATGTTACTATTTACACACCAGGTGACTAGTATAAGCCCTAGGAAATTTGACCGGGAGAAGTGTGATTGGTGGAGTTTGTGATCTAGCCGACCGACGCTGGATGGCCAGATGGTAGGTTGGTAGGAAAGTGAAACCCGTACTACTCGCATACAGATATACAGAGGCTCCAGTAATAAGAACTAAGCTGAGAACAGAGGCTTCCAAAATATGAGAAAGAAAATAGGTCAATGTGGGAGAAAATATGAATAGACCGATGAAATGAGGGAGAGAAAACAAAAGCAAACTTGGATGGGAAACCAGAATAATATCATTATAAAACGCAGTTACGAAGCCGGAGTTGAGTAAAGACAGAAGTCCACTGACACCCAACTTTCTGGGAAGGAGAGCTGGTGATTCGCCAGACGACGACAGCCATTGGTTAATACGAACGAAAAAAACAAATATAACTGGTATACTCTATTCGCGCTTAAGGCGTTTTGTCCTCTCTTGACTAACAATGTGCTGTTGGCACGTTGATGACCTAGAAATCCAGGATAGCCAGCGCAGTTGCGGCCGCATTCAGGATAACAACATAGAGATTCTTCACTACTACCTATGGTACCTACAGTTCCTTTGAGTATCGAGCGATTTAGTCAACGACTGCACACCTATTACTCACTGAACCTTCAGGCGTCTGTATTTGGCTTGTTTATACAGATGGTTTGGTTCAAGAGTAATACCTGCCGAATGCAAAATCGATGGTATAATGCTGCGGAACCACTCAGATAAGCCTTTGGTATCCCAGCTTCTATCCATCACAATTTTGCTTACCTAATCGTAGCTGTCAATACAATGACTCCTTTAGAATTGGTTCACAGTTTACGCACGTACCCTAGCCAATGAAACTCCCTGTGCATCAACATGGCTTTATATCTGTCCGTGTATGTTCGCCAGTGTTCGGAAGCACGTCGGATCGCCGAATACCCAAGACGCGTCTTAGACAAGCGAGAGTGGTTGGGCGTTCAGATTAGATAATTCGGTCGTGCCTAATGTGAGGTCAATGACGCACTGGTTAACACGGTTGCCTCATGATTGGAATGGCCGGAGTTCAAATCCCGGCCGTGGCAAGGATATGCACTACTGACGAGTCTAGTGCTTCTTTTCGAAAGAGGCTGGCTGGAAAGTCTATCTGAATGCGAGCGCTGCGATCAAATGTGAGTGATGGTCAAATTGAAAATGTAGGTGGGGTCGACTCAGATACTGTGCATTCTGTAGCCTCGAGCCCTAAGCTCCGTTGTGGTACGGGAGAGTAAACAATGTCAGTGAGCGCCGAACGAGCAGCATCGATTTTATTCTCAAGCTACAGTTTCTTCAAATGGTTTCTCAAGACGTCCGGAAGGAATGTCTGCCCTCGTTACACGAGCTCACGACTCGCGATCCATGGACAGATTTCCTGATAGACTGCTGCTGAAGAAGCGACAATCTATACCGCTGCCAATAATGTCTACGCCGATTCCGACCGTGGGCACAATCACTCCGCCTGGAGCACGAAGATGGGAAGAACGTGTGTCCAAATCTAAATCGAAATTGGATTTCGCGGTCTCGAAAAACTTGACCAGTCTTTGGAAACTTCATTGGCTTTGTACAAATAGTGCACTGTTCTATGCAGACGAAAGTGTACGCGTTGTCGAAGTAAATAGCCTCATTGAAAAGCTGAAAATTCAACAAGCAGTCATCTGTGAGATATTCAATTTTAATGCAATCTCCGGAGTTCCGAGAGCAACGGTTAACACTGAGATTAAATAAAAACTAAATGGGGTTGTAACTAAGGCATAGCTATGGTTTACGCCAGTAATAATGTCAAAAACACCAGAGGCATATCAACGCGACTGAGGCTTCTTATTCATATCCAAACAATATTTCTATAAAACTGATAACCTTACTGACACATTCATAAATGCCACATATTATCCATAACGCTCCACGGATGGTAGATTCAACCTACTTCATGAGAATCACAGACAGAGTATGGAGCGGCGTTCAGATCACTTCTCCAGAATCTACCAAGCAGCAAATATCATGTCGGTCGTACCGCACCTTCTGCGAACTCCAGATTGCTCCTGTGGAATACCGGTTACCAAAATCTCCTCATTAAGTCAGTTCGTCAGGACTCTGTATGAACCTTTGCTGTAGACTGATATCCCAGCAATTCTTGGTGTTTTGCTCGCCACACTTACTCTTAGAAAAGACACTTTTCAAGAGGATTGAACTCTTGAGAAACTGCTCTCTGCTGTCATTGGGAGTGAACCAATTAGAGCAGAGCAGACTTGAAAGTTTTGGGGGCTTCAAAGTTCCCTTGACATGAGCGTGATTAGACGGCTGATGCCGTGCGGTTCGCCCATCGTCAACGAACTGGTACGCTCAGGGACAGCAAATCAAACATCGTGCATCCGGGCACATTCAGCCGGTTAGTCTACCCATTAGAGAGTGTAGTCAGCACGTGAATGCCGGAGATTTTTTTAGTTTACAAACCTGATCTCACTCAGCTCATTGGCCTAGCAGCTCAGTCCCATGACGAATAATGTCGTGTGGCGTTACGGCCTTCCGATGGTGCTCCTATCCTACATCGTACGCAGATTCCGTGTTCTGAACGACATCGTGTTTTTTGTTCTTTGGCATGTCTCGAATTGACATGCGGAATAGTAGGGTGAGTCTGTAATTCAGCAGTTCGACGTTTATCATGTTTCAACTGGGACACCACGTCAAGAATTATTGACTAAAATGTCTAACTCCGTTAGCAGCGATAGATCATCCCAGCCCGTAGGCACAGTAAATAAGACGCTGACAACACATTCCGCTCACTGCTGCGTGCAGTAGGCTCATTGTAAAGCAAACCAAGATTCCGGGAATTGGTGTAGGTTTCTCGGCCATACAGAATAACACACCGGCCGCCACTATCAACCGCCAGATGATCGGAGAGCTTTCACTTGAGCGTTCTTTTTTAACTCCCTTCTGATGCGTACTTACAAGTCTATACCTCTTTGTTTAAGCACGTCTAAACGTTAGGCGATGGGACGTACGAGCATATAAGCATAATGGCTTTTGTGTGGTTGCGCCCATTTGACCTATCTGGTATGGTTGAACCTGACAGGACCGAAGTCCCAGTTAGCATAGACGTTCGCGTTAAAAACAACACACAAGCCAGTCGACAACTTTCAGACAACTAAAAGGGTTAGGGGGAATAAACAATACAGACAGAGACAGAAGGACACATCTACTAATCTCTATCAGTAGCCATAAAGAAGGATCAATAGAACTGTAGCACCGGTTGATTCTACTTATATGCCGACCACTAGATAAAAGAACATCTCAGTCAAGTCCGTTGGACGACAAAGTTGGACAGCAAACTCCAGATTGATCGCTTCTAAACTGGTAGTACTGTTTGAACAGTAGAGCGCCGTTATATAATTCAAATTTTAGAAAATGGCCTTAGTCGGTCTGCCCTGGTTACTAAGCGGACGTCTATGACTTCGTGACTAAGTGTGTGGAAAATTTTCTCAATCATTACCGAATCCTCCTTCGGATACTCACAGGCCTGTGAAAGTTCAAAGTCTGTTGGCGTTTACTTCCTGGAATGTTCAAGTTAGCCATCAGATCAAACCACTTTGCCCTCAAGTGACTAGAACCAAGCGATATTTTGTTATCAATGTGTCGTATTAATGCGACCGGCTATTATCTGTTTATATCGCTTATGTTCTGAAAAAAGCTTATTTGTCAAGAGTGGAACGTTACCAAAAGACGAACTACCGATTGCTCGGAAGTTGTTCAGAACTTGTGGATGTTAGACGAGTCTTGAACATGTATCAGTCGACATCGCCTATACCATCTGTGTACGTCTTAGCGTTTGGTTGAAAAGTCTAGGAATCTGGGAGTTACGGTCAACTGTGAGTGATTTCAATTGGTAGAAACTAATGTCGTTAAACAAGGCCATAATTACAAATTGAGATTGAAGTATTTCCAAAAATCACTATTGGGTATTGCAGTTATTTATGTTTTCCCCACAGTTCACTCCACTAGTTCATCAACGTGAAATACTTTTGTCAAATTGTTCTCTAAACAGCAAAAACCCACCGGATTCATATAAATAACGTGCACCATATTTTCGAAGGTTTGAAAATTAATGCAATTGTTTGGGGTGGGTGGGTGGTTTTAACCGGTTGTTATAGAACTCAGTGATAATTTCAATTACTGCACTTATAAGATAAACGAATTGGATTTCGGAAGATATATCGTTTATGCTCACTGACATCCGGTAGGAAGTAAGTTCACTACTGCTCGCTAAAGGTGATCTGTCATTGCCAGAAAGCGAGTTTGTTTCGTTACTTCGATATCCGAATACTAACTTAACGGAAGTGAGAGGAATATTAATCGCTGTGTATCATTCAAAATTGGTTATATTTGATCTAATCTCATGAAAAAAATTTTCTTGTCAGAACTGCATTTTGCGTTAGCCCTTGGTTAAATAATGTAGCTGCGAAATGATTGACTACGCATAACAGCCTTTAGCATGCAAACTAGCTTTTGTGACTTTATTCGACTCTGTGAAATGTGGTCCAAATGCACACCGAAGATCCTATGCGTAATCTGGCCTGCCAGTTCTTGTGGACGAACGTGCGCAGTGAGCTACAGACAAGAATATGCACATATCGTATCCACATCGTTCCAGTTAGATTTTCATTTGTCAAACCGTTTTGAAATCGTCGCTGGACCGACCTTCACTTATAGTGGCCTAGGCAACAACTTTTCGCGTTCATCCTAGGTAAGTTTTATCCAAAGTGTAACAATACCAATGCAAAATCACGGGTTTCGCAACTTTGTCTGCCTTAATGTATTTGCTGTCAAAAGCACTGGTAACATACTAGTTAGATGTTTCGTACAGTCATCATTCTGTAGACGTTTTAACCGAATTCCACGGATCATGAACCCATCCTTTGTCTATGTTGATGGTAAAATAGAATATCACAAACGACTGGAGATTCGATGATCATATTTTCAGCTGAACCAAAGAACGCTATGCTGGGGCTGCTGAATGGTTTGTAACACCACTGGTTTTAATACAAACAGATCGGGACAGTATTCTGTGGTCTCGATTGTATCACGCTCGAGACCCAATTTGAACATTCAACTTATGTGATCTTCGGTTGACTGAAACTGAAACATTTGGTCCTTTCAGTCCATCGAGGCAAATACATTTTAGAAGAAAGAGCTTGTGGTAGAATGTTTTTTCATACATTTTCATCTCTCGAGGGCGTGTAGTGTTAAGTGTTTAACAAAACGAAAGAATAGGATTAGAACGCAGCAGCGTCCGGAAACTCAAGCTTTACATAACGAAGTGGCGCATGTTACTCTCAAATGAGTTGGTAACTTGAGCAATTACGCTATGACTCATGTGACTGTGTAGTGAACCTACCTCTAAGGATAGCTGTTTGCAGACCACAAGACGATGTAGTTTCGCGTTCACCAATCACAACGGTACGTCTACGACCAAACGTGAGTGTCCTAACAGCTCTGATTCCATTTACTCACCAACTGCCAACCATGAAAGTCCTCCACTATTCACACATCGGAAAAGTACAGTGTGATTGGCACACCACCGTTTTCACATTTACCAACCAACTGCTTTGTGTTTTGCTACCTGTAAACGTACTTGTGGCTCAAAATAGAACTGTAACAATATTCACAGCTCCGGTCTTCCCTATCCACTGAGTTGAGGCCAACAATGAGCTTGGATTGGATCGTTATTCGCTATTGATTCCGCAAGTTCTTTTACTACAACACGATCAACTAAAACCAAGAGGATATCAGTGTTACCGTAAGGGGATCTAGAAAGCAAGAACTCGGTTCCGGACACGTAATAAACAAAACCTTGATCACTTCTTACACACGTAAACTCTTTGGTAAATAGGACAATGGGATGGTATCGTATGATTCATGGTTTGACAAAATTCGCCGCATCTTTATGGCCACGTACAGCAAGATATTTACGTACCAAGTAAAACAGCAAACATTCTGTGTTCACAAGCACTGTAGCTATCCTCATATTAACAACCTCCATTAAAGCTAGGTTTGAACACAGATTTGAACGTTTGTATGGCCAGTGCATCGGTAAAGTACAATGGAATCAAGTAAAATTGTCGAATCACAATAATGTTTCGCTATTAGAATATGAGGTGCACTGAAAGAAGCAAATTCTCTGGTTCTATGCTCAGCTGTGACTTTGTGTACGCATGGTCGGTTGCCTGAACCAGTTCGGGATACGATCTGTGAACTAAGTTCGTAAACGATGCCCGGTTATGCTTGGGTAGCATGTTCGAGGAGAACAATTTATTTTCTTACTGATAAGTCATCATCATCATCATAGACAGCAATACATCATTGGTTGACACTGATGCTTAACTGCCACACAACCATGAAGAAAACAGCAAACCCTATACAGAAAGGGAGAGAAGGAAAAAAGAAGGAGACGGAAAGGGACCTAACTACCTAAAATAACTGCGTCCATATTCAAACATTCAACATCAAGGTGCCTACACCATGCAAACAAACAGCCGAGCTGCAAGTGAGAGTAAGGCGTCATCAGCGAGACAGCTTCCTCACGGCTTTCACTGCCTTGCGTCATTAAATGCACTCACTTCACAGACAACTCGGACAAACAACGACAATATTCACGCCATTAAGCTCGATTAGCTGCCATCTCACCTAGAGTCTCCAACCACCGACTCTGTGAGTCGAGAGGGCCCCATCCCGGGAAACGGACTCGATCTACAGTGGCCAACCGCTTGGTGAACGACTTCATCTTCCTACATCAGGTCATTATCTGACCACCTCGCACCTTACACCAGTCAGTCGCAGTATCAGCGAATAGTGCTCGGTGTGGAAGACGACTAGCTGGCATCCTTAATACGTGACCTGACCATCTAAGCCTGTGCAAACGTAGGGTTGAACAAAAGAACTCACTTGGCAATTACTACCAAACATCTGCTTTCTAACCTCTTCGTTACTTACACGCTGGTGCCACCGATACGAGCGATTGAACGCAGACATCGGTGGTCAAATACTTGAAGACGGTTCACGTCTTCTACCCTGCCTGAGCGGCCAGGTTTCGCTGCCGTAAAGTAATACAGCCCTCGTCGTTTTCTTATATATGCCACCTTTTAGCTTCAGAGAAATACCCCACTGTCACCAAAGATGCCTCAAATTAGCGAATACCGTCCCAGCCTTAGAGATGCGCGTTTCTGTTTCGTTTCCTACACCTCCACCGCCGACGCTGATGCAGATTCCCAGGTATACAAACCGGTCAACAGCCTGCATAACTTTATTGTCTAACATAAAATCTACGTGGTCACAGCAATCCTGCAGAAGCACTTTGCATTTTGAGGCTGTAAAGCGCATTCCGAAGTATTTGGCGGAACGCGTCAGACATTTGTGTTTTGGAGTAAGCGACGACGGTAGATGGTGTAAAAAATAGCCGGAAACCAAGGTTTACCTCTGTTGCTGTGAAACCAGCTCAACTGGCCATTTCTATTTGGGTGCTGTGCAATTCGCAGGTAAGTGGCACAATAGTTACACTGGAATTGATAACTGCATTAAAGACCATTTTTGTGGGTAACCTAGCTGATATAGAAGTTTACAAATGCAGTGAAGCAGCGCATACCATTCGTTCGACCATACTTCGTGAGCTCCAGCTGATCCGCTCAAATAACACAGTCTTTGTATGACAGTTTTCTAACTACACACTTCTAGACAAGGTATGCAACTCCGCTAGCGGAAGAACTATTCTGCTATACGTTATAAGAGAGTTCATTTGCCATCCGTTCTCCCATAGTGTTCTCGGTGATTCTTGCTGCTCACATATAGGTTCAGGTTATTACTAATGCTTGTTTCAATGAGAAAGTGCATAGAATAGCGCCGTTTTGTGTTGCGCTGATTATAGACTTGTCAACGACAAAGGTTACTTTGTCCATAGTAATTTGTGCAGCCTGAACGCCTCATTAAAATAACTGGAAGAAGTATGTGTGGTAAACCGAGGAACGTCATGGAACTGTTTCCTTCTAACTCACAACTTTAGATCCAGGCAAACTGCCGAAGGCTTTCATAAACGAAAAGTTTCCAGAAGGAGTCTCAATGGTGGGAGCATTTCACCATTGTCAATTAGTCTGAAGACCTTGCCGTGAAAATGACGTAATTAGTATCTGCGTGCGCGCTGGAATTAAATGGGTCGAGTCATCCACCGAAAACATTGAAATTTGCCCCATTCCGTTTTGTTGGAAACGGTTTGCAGGAATTGGTTGAACATCTAGGAAGACATGCACTTATTTTGCTAAAATTGCCTGTCTTCATTTCTCCAGTGAAATGGAAAGCGCCTTTTACGATGGTTGCCGGAAATATCATTTTGATGGGTTTTCATTCTTAATTTACTCAATTGGTTGAACGCCTGGACAGAATGCACGGTGTAAGAAGTTTATGAATTTCGGGTGAACTCTCCGACCGCAGCACGCTAGAAACAATAGGTTTCTTACTGATAAATCTATGTATAGAAAGTGTTTTGCATTTCACGATAACTTCGTTCCCTCATAAAATAACCGATGTTTGTAATAGCATTTGGTTGAAACTTCCAGAGGCTCCAAAGCACACCTTCTATCTTTTCAGTTCAACTAGCTTTATTCGTAAAAAACGCATCAGAACATTTACCCGGTTCGAGACTATTTATATCAGAACGAACAAATTAAACTATGGCTTGAACATAAGCCTTAATCAGTGGATTGGCAAATTTAACTTTCATCCACTCTTGAGAATGATGTGAACGTCCTCATGCCCAAACTTGAGCACATCGGGCAAATGAGTAAAACCAGACAATGAACAACCAATCGAATGGAAGCCTAAAAACGAAAACCTGACCTAACTGTTCAAAGTGCAGCAACAACAGAAAGTGACCCGTCAGACTTCGTGTCAAGGTTTCAAAGTAGTAAACCGGATGTTAGTTCAACAGCTCAAAAACAGTCAGAAGTATCCAATCTCAATTCAGTTTGTAGTTGAAAATCAACAGAAAGTGACCAGCCGGAAGTTAGATGAACAGATGACTCCATTGTTTCACTGGATAGCCGGTCTGAATCAGCCTTCACTGACACACACGTTCAAGCAGCTACGCAATGATGAGGCCACTTCGTTTGGTACTGAAAAGTTCCCAACCTAAATGATGAACCTGAAGAGAGACGGGATGCCTAAACCATCAGTTCGAACCAGGAACAACACTAATCCTAGGAATTGGAAATCCTTAAGCCAAGCCATGTTACCATCTTGTCGCAGAAGAGGGAAAAACAGTGTAAGAGACTGGAAAGCAGATGAGGAAGAGTTAACTGATTTAGCTTGAATCACATAATGGCAATGATCTTTAAGAGCCTTATGAAAAGGCTGTGAACGGTCACAAGTAGTCGTAATCAGAACGAACAAATGATTTACTTTGTTGATTAGTTCAAAACAAATATGCCGGTTGCACGTAGGAACTCAACTGAATCCAGAACACTGATAGTAAGACAGTGCGCGTCCAACGACGGATTTGTGCCAAGAGATTGCGCAAAAGGTGAGGATGTATTTAGAAATGCGTGGTCAAATGGGAAAAATTTTGTGTGAAAAGATATTATCTATGAAATTTTCGTATGTTGTAAGCTAGCGATCTACGGCGACGGGTTCCGCAGAAATTTCAATTTTCCAAGAGAAAGATACACAGAAAATGAGTGGCATACAACATATCTGGTTGAGTTGTACATAGGCACTGACAAATTGACTGACTATGCATTTTGGAATGGAGGGTAGTTTTTAAAACAGGACACAGAACTGAAGTTCTCTGGCTTGGTGAAAATGTTACTAACGTGGAATAACTACAACATGTTGCCACTCCAAGAAGCTTCAACAGAAAGGGCTTGAATTAGATGTTCGTTATGTACAGGAAAAGGTGAGCAAGCTTTGGAAGGTTTCATGAGCTTAAAACAAAACTTCAACACAACAACACAGAGACAAAAGGATTACGATCAACTTGGCAGCTGGGATAAACTACCGAGCAAAACCGGGAAGAAAAATAACTTCGGAAGTATGACACCCTCTGTCACGTCGTCAGTGTACTTCACTATATGAGTGTTGTAAACTGACACCGTAAACATATAAATGGAGACCTTCTACAAACTGATACAAATATCTGATAGTGGGAAAGATTGCCAGTAACCGTCCACTGAATGTGTGTCCCAACTGGTTTTTGTATCTTTAGGAAAAACGCAAGCGGTTAGAGTAGTCCAAGTGTTTGCTGATTTTAGACAATTCCAGCTGCAGAATTTCAAATGTCGTTCGACAAAGAAACCACAGGATTAAGTCGTACTTGATCCAGAACGATGAAATGGACAGACAACGGGTTTAGTGTTATTTCAGAATCCTTTTCGGTAGGTTGTCTATGGTCAGTTTTTTCTAATTTTTTTCGCAAACAGGAGGTCTGTTACTAGCAAAATTAAGGCAGCGTTGTTACAAGTAAACACTTGTGATTCACGTAGATCGGCCAACTTATTTTTTTGGCTTGAAATAGGGGAAATTAATGGTCATTTGTGCATTGTCGAACCATAGTGTATTACCGGCAGAGCTAACTGTGGGGATTGGAGGTGTTGATGTTTGGCTGTGCAAGCCTAATTTCGGTTGGTTTGATGGAAACACGTGTGTTTGCCAACGTTTGAATATCAGTTGTACGTGTTACACATTCTCCTGCTGAGCTTTATTTCCGATTACCACTTCTTCAAAGTACGTGAAAACAAAATCATAAATTTTGGATACTCGGTGAACGATCATTTGAAAAAGTGGGACAACATTTTTCAAACGTCATACTAATCCAAAAAAAACTAGGTGGCTTCTGATGATGTTTTTTAAACAACTTTTGGTTCTATAGAAATGTGATTATAAGCAAGGATAGTGTCCATGTGGAGATATGTTTTCCGTAATGAGCTGAAGTGGAATCACGTATACGGAGCAACGAATATCTGTTCAGTGAGCAGTAATCAACAGAAGTCGTCTGTCTTTGCTCTTCGTATGCACCAAGTAAAGAGACAACAAGAATCCGCAAGTGAATGATCGACTGATCGTAAGTACAGCATATCCTGGGACTATTCAGCAGCCTATTGCAAATGATGATTGGTGGGATGTCTCTGTCTAGAAAATTCTGAAGAACCAGTGGTCTGAACATACTGCTTAATACGTTAGTGAAGTTCATTTGGGTCCTACCGGAGGCTTTTATAGCCGTCTTGTCGGCTCCCGAGCAAAACTATCAGACTGATCATAGTGGTAGAAGCATGAAACCCTACCGATTACATGGTTAACAGCATCCGTCAAACTGTGATTCTTGAAGGTCGGCCAATAAGTTGAAATGAATCAAGAAGTTAATACTGATAGTAGATTTGAGAGTGTTAAGAGTTGTTGAAATCCCGAGGAAATGAAAAGTGTGTACGGAAGTTCAATGCTGAAGATCATGGTTTATGAGTATTGATCGTAGTACTATTGCCGGCAATCAGAAAAATTTTGTTAACTTGTGTGTTCTGCTTCAGAGATGGCGGTGTGACGCTGATCTCTGTTCTGGAGCCTACCAGAAACACTTACCTTGTGTTGCACTATATGATGTAGACATGATAACAAGATGTTTTGGTGCCTGCCGCAATTGTTGGAATTACTGTCTTGCTTGGTAGTTTCTTCAAGACTAGTTATATACTTTAAACTAGTAAGGTGGGTTATATTTGAGAGTTGATCCAGAGCATTTTTCGTCCCAACTGGGTATTTGGTAGATTCCATCTGAGACAGTAGAAGGCTTGAGTAACTGGGACCGGATGTGAAAAATCCGAGTATCTAACATCAGTTCATACTTTGGATGATAAGGTGCTCGTCACGTTTAAGCAACCACTTTCTGTCGTTAGTTCAAATCTAGTGAAAGTGAGGGTTTTTCAAACTTCAGTCTCTTCTAAAACAGTTGAAGCAGTTGTGATTTGTGTTGAGTTGTTGCGAATGGACGTGAAAGATCCGGGAAGAGGAGGGACTGGGGATAAGTCTACGGCGGGATTGCTCAGGTGGACGGCTGAACTCTATCCTGTTATGGTCGCTGTTGCCCGACCTGCTACACTTGCGTGTTGAACGAGCCAAATGTGTGTGGATTTGCGGCAGGAGGCACATGCATAAACGAAACTGAGGACCACGTAGATGGGTAAAATTGACTTTGTGCTCTAGTCGAACGACAGCGGACCTTGGCCGAGGGTAGCTGTGATGTGAGTTGCATCATACAGACGATTTGATCGATTGACTTCAGTCAGTGCAAATTTGGACGTCGCATGACCGATCACGAGTGAACAGCTTGTTAGTTAGTGCGTCTTTGTTGAGCAGAAAATGTCGAAACACAAAATAATTAAATCCCTGAGATTGGCTAACCAAATATCCCGTCAAATGAATATGGTATACGAAATAAGTGTAAATAAAAGGGGTGAGATGTATCACCACGGGCTTTGGCCGCCACTTCACCCTAGTCGTCATGTTTCAACAACATAGAATTGTGTTGCGAAGAGTTTCGCACACCGTTGATTACAGAGAAAAAAAGCCGGCCTCAAAAATCCTTATAACTGCTACAAGAAAGCCTTCGAAAACGGGTAAACGTTCAAGCCGATAGTGAACAATGCAAAAGAACGGCAAACTGACGATCAGTTTCTACTGAACTGACATGAATCTCGGTTGCCCTATCTAAATTAGCAGATAGCTAGCGTTACCGATTACAGAAAGGAATACGTTTAGATTGCTTTACGCCAGCAGTAAGTATTTTTAACTACTATAAGGTTTCTCTCATGAGAACATCCAACGGACGTGAAAAAGTTCAGCAAACCAATGACCTTCTAACAAATGAATACAACGTAGCCTCAGGTTGTACGGGACTAGATAGTGCATTTCGAGATTAAGTGGCAATGTTGTACAACACGTTTTGTAAACTACAACTTGAGAAGCCTGCAAAAGTAGAATCGTCGAGGTATTTTGCAACGAATGTTTGATAAAAAGGACATGTAGAAAATGCGCAATGAGTAAAGAGAGCGTAAAAAAGCCACTTGCTAGACAACAATGTTGAACATTTTGTCTCACTGAATGTACACTATAGACTAGTTGACAACCAAATTATCAAATGTGACAATTTACAGCCAGACTTAGTGTAATAATAATTGATTAGCTGCTGAGAAAATTAATTGGTTGGTTCTTAACAGGTTTAGTTTACCGTTGGCATAGGTTTGTGTTAGGTAGTATGAACACAATACTGGTGTGTGGTCACCAAATTGGGGAAACCAACAGACTAAAGTCTTACTGTGCAGTATTCCTCAAGTAATTCAATCCAAAACAAACGGAAAGTATTGTACACCATGTGAAGCAAACATCACGCACACAGTGCTTGAAAGCACTCAGGCTAAAATGAAAATAGTATTGAATGAAAATCGCTCCTCAACCTCATGGCTTTGTGCTTGCACTTGCCGGTGCATACAAGAAATCAGTACTCCTCATAAGCGTATGAACATACTAATAAGTGTACGACACTGAGAGGGCACTTAATAGTCGGAAAAGGTCCTTGACATAACGCAATCGTTGTTCAGAACTCAGGTTCAAACGGGTTTGCTGAGGCTGTGATTACCAAAATGGGAGTGGGAAATTCACGTTTGCTCGAAAATATTAATCACATATTATTCAAAAATTGAATGGGGATTGACGCAGTTTAACGTTGTGCACACCAAATTGATATTTTCGGCTTTTATCCTTTTTTGCGTTAGTTCTTTGTGAGGGGTGAAGAAAAACGAACTACCCCGATAAAAAATTGCTCGTCTCAAAAGCAAATTTTATTGCACATATGTAATATAAATCTTCCCAGTTTAAAAGACCGCGGAAATCCTAGATGCTGAATCAGTGAGAAGACGTATGCTTCTCCTAGGCTACAAGGCTCCCTCTTAAACGGATTCTGACTTTTAGTTGGACAGACAGATGTGAACACAAACCATCCCACAAACCATACTCAGTACCATGATCCTTCTGAACTGTCAATTTGGAAAAGTTCTTTAATTTTCAATGCAAATAAAAGAATAATTCCTGAAAATCTTTTGAATTCTGAAGTCCACTTGGCCACACAATTGAAAGTAAACGGTTATTATACTTATTGATTCAAGCCTTCATTTTGAAACTCATATGGGACTTCAGTTAAGCCCTCCATTCTCTGACCTGCAAATGCATGGAAATGTCATGGAAATAATTGATCAGTGCTTGTGTGTGTGAGGTTTAAATTGTACTGACAAACATCCAATCATTCTTGTCTGGTCCATGTTAGCAAATATATTTCACTTACTTTGAAAAGCAATTTGACTAACGTTTCGTTACACTAATCTTTGTAATTTTTTTAATACATTTTTTCAGTAGAAAGCACAACTAAGGTTGTGCCTGTAGTCAGTAGGCCGGGTTATATTTAAGGCAAACTGAGAACACGCCGCAGCCACCCAAACGTCTTCCACCTAATCTGAGGTGACAGCTGTGCGTATTGTCCTCTCTGGGTGTGTGTACACGAGCGCGCGTTGTGAACTTCGGGTGCGCGAAAATGGACTCTGGGACACGACGCCAGCTGTTGTTATCTATCAGTCTTTTATTTCCTGCACTTTGGGCGTGTGACAAATTTGGTTATCTGTGTCTAGCACACACAGTTATGTATGTGGCCACTCCATCTAATAGCAACTGAGGTGAACGCAGAGTACAGAAGTGAAACTTGGTTCGAGAATTCGGCCTGCATAAGACTACACAATTCAGATACAATCTTCTAACAGACGGTTTTTAGGCCCTTTCGAGGTGTGGAACTTTGCGGTTTTAGGCACGTAATGAGCTATGTTGTATACCAGATAATAATCAGTCGTTTCCAAAACGCTTTACATAGGAGTAGGATTCCTGAAAGAATGTAACTTTTTCAAATGACAGTCTCACAGCAGAGAATTTCCTTTGGCAACACCTTTTTTAGGTCACAAATTTGAAACTGTACAACTCAGAAAGTCAAGCAGTGATTACCGTCCTATCAGGGTATTCTTACCCCCTAACAATCAGGATAAGTAGTATTACGGTCAGTTACCTTTATTTGTTTGCATACGCTTGAACGATTCATCAAATCAGAGTGACAACAGTTTTCTGCATATATGTGAGCGGATTTGATTAATTTGTCGTCCACCTCACCTGGCACGAAAATATCAGCTAACGGGTAAAAGTGATCAGATCAGTACATAGGTGTTTTTGAATAGGAACAGAAAGAACTCTTGCATTCACAGCTGAAACCTGTATAACTTTGCTGTCACCATTTCATTTTCTCGCAGCAAATGTTCGGTTCATAATTGGGGGCATATGATCCTTTGCTAGCGTCAATCGAATTAGGCATCTTTGTTAAACCTGACGCTGCACAATGTTATCGATTCCGTAATGTTTTCAATTCGTTCACGAAACGTGCACCCTTATACGGTTGTTCTCTAACTTTTAACAAAACAGAAGTTAATTCCCTATTCATCTTGGTAATTGTATGAATTTCTGTCTTTCTTCCAAGACTCCATATATATTCTGTGGATCAGAAGACGCCGATATCAGTCGGGTTCACAGTAGAAGTGCAAGACTGGTTTGGCGCGGGAACGACAGGCCAACCGGACCCTATTATGTCTAATCATCGTGTTCGTCTACGTATCCTACCCAGCACATCTTCCAAGAACACCATTACTTCCAAAAGAAACTGGGCGGTTGAACCCATCAATTCTTTGGACTACCGGTGGCATTTATCAACTGCAATTGACCGATTCCTGAGGCCCAATTGTCCTCCACCTTGTAACCCTGACGTTGGCATTTGGGAACTGAATCGGCACGGTGAGCATTGCAAGTTAAACGCAAAATCGACTTTATATGTTGGCTTTAAATGTATAACAACTCAAATTATTCTAGCTTTCTTCGGTCAGTAACCAGTTGCAAATAGAAACTGGGTTCACCAGGTATTCGTTCCGAAGCGGTTTGACTTAGTGAACTTGAAAAACTCGCATCCAGCTAATATTTGTCTTATCAGCCCAAATGACAACAAAATATGGAATCGAAACTATGTGTTCGCTCACCGGTTTTGACGTATATGACCGCACTTCTTTGTGTACAAACTCGGATGGTAAGTTCATATTACTTCAGTTTACATGCACACGTATCCCGTACGTTATTAAACTATGTAGTTAGATGCACCCTTTGGCCTGTGTCTTAGTCCTGGTCACTTGACAGAAACAAATGGCAAATATACATCGGATGTAGACAAAGCCAGCGAAGCTAGGCATAAAATGAAGATTAATGATAGGTAGCAAGATAAGAATGTGCGTAGGATAGTGGTATAAAGTTGACGGACGTTCATCATTTACCGTGTTCATCCTTGGCCAAAAACGCTACCATCGAATTTGTGTGGTAGAGGCCAGTCGTTTCAAAGTAGGTCTGTTTCACAAGGATACTAATTATAAATCTAATGATGGGTATACTAGCAAGCTACTACAGCGGCTGTGAGAAATTCTATGTAAAACGTACGTTGTGCAAGTTCATTTTCGTGGTTAAATGGATTTCCCTTCAAAAACCGGCTGACGTTCAACAATAGTCAGTCCATCGCATACTGCCTTTTAACGTGAGAAAAAACTCTTCGTATGTAGCCATGGATAAGCGTTTTTCGTTTTCGAAAATTTTTCAGTAAATTACTTACTGTTACAAATTCCATAAGGTAGTCAACGCAAGATAACAAGTACATTCCGAGTGTAATTTAGGAGCGGTAGTACGATAACTAGTATGCCTAATCCAATCGAATTACTAATGTTGATTCGGCTGGTTCATAGGCGGATGACAAGCTTTCCATCTGAAATGTATGGACAAAGCATTCGGTCGACGCACCAAAAAAAGATTTTCTTAACTGTTGTGAGCAAGATCAAACAAACTGGGAATAGCTTCAAATGGTTTTACTAAAGCACTTCAGTGATCCATAGTATCGAGCAAAAAATTGGAGAGTTAATGACAAAAGGAAAAAACGGTGCATCCCCCAATTTTTTGTTGGACCAATTAGCCATAATCACATTGAGTTTCCACGAATTGTATGTTTATCAGCCTCATCGTTAAATTCTTTCCCATAGTTAGTTCGTCACAAATGAAATAAACCTACAATGTGTTTGTTTACAAGGACAATTTTCGAAGTGGTAAGCCTTCGATTTCACAAAGAATGTTCTTATATTTTGTGACCGGGAAATGATCGAGATAAAATTGGAGGCCACAGTGTAGTTCGTTTACTGTGACACGACACATAAACGTGGACACCAAAATCAATCGTTTTTGGTGGTATCCAACAGAAATCAGTAATCCTATGTCGACATGAGGACGTTTCCCTGCCACGTTGGTAATGCCAGTCTATCCATGAGAACGAGAAAATTACTAAACCCTTAGTAATGTTTCTGCGACGCATGTTGTTTTTGTGTGGCAAATTATTATGGCATCATTCTATGCTATAGATACGATTGGTGAATTTAGTGGCATAAATGCTTCTGTCTGCATTATAAAACTAATACATCATCGTTCCTTTGTATTCACTTCCCACTACAAAAGATACGCCATCTCAAAGTACTGAGTAGTTTTTAATTTGCCGTCTGTTTTATTCAGGTTATGCTTGCAGACGTTTGTACCACAAGAGTCTGTACAACAATGTAGCCGAAGTCGAGTGCGAACGTTAGTTTAATTGATCGACCATTAGTTTCTGCCGACTGTATGTGGTCCGGAAATCAAAACGGTTTTTGGTTTAGCGACGTGAACATACTAGACAACAACTTCTTTGGAAAGCGGTGTCCTGTCAGTTAATGTGAGTAGTTTACCTAAGGCAGTCTGGATGGTCATTTAGTTCGACTTTTGGAAACAAGCTTAGTTTCCAAACCTCGCTGTCAAGGACACATATATCGTAAAAACACTGATTTGTATGCTTATGTGGTGGATTGGAAGAGACGTCCGTTTTATCCAAACCGCTAGAGGCTCTGTTTTCGCCGTGAGTATAGCACCGATGCTATTGATTTTGTCATCAATCGAAAGGTTAAGTTCCCACTTGACTGGGAGTGTAATCACCACTTGTTGACGTCCCAATTCTAGTAACTTTTTCTCCACTGCGATATATTTTCCTTTGGGAGCACGGCTCAACTGACAATTTTTAATGTGATTCCATGACCACACACGACACAATAGCATTACGAAATGATACTTCTCCATTCAAATGTTTTCATATATTTACCTTTATTGAGCTTGATACAATGTCTAGCAGATTCTAATTGCCTCGTAATTGGGAACGTTATGTACTTACGACAGTCATACTGATAAGCGCACCAATGCCTTTGATATTCGTTTCAAACGGATCTACGTATTCCTTTCTAGTAGTAGTGTTTTCAAATTTTTACCCGAATTGTACATTTTGATGGCAGTTTGTGTTTGGCGATACAGTAGTTATAGGTTGAGAGTCACACATGGAATTCTCTCCTAAAGTAGGTGGTAAGTATTCCGGTAGATGACAAATCTGTCACATTTACGCAAAGTAGTCTTAAAAGCCTATTTGTATTGACGCAAAAGAACTGAGAATGTCATTAAAATTGATTGAAGTTCTAAAACACTAACAGGTAAGCGTACTTAGCGATGTACCATTGGGGGTGTACACAACAGGGTCAACGTGTTTATCATCAAACATATGTGGGCAAACAAACTGAAAGTGTGATGGAGAAATGTTACAAAGGTAATCAGCCAGCATATACGTATGACAAAGGCGGTTGATTTACCATCGAACAATCGTGAGCAACTGCGCTGACATCAACCTGATACACTGAGTAACTGAAGAGTACTTCGGGAAGGATCATTCAATTTGCTGCAGGTTAATATCGTCAATGTCTTAAGAGCCGTTGTTTGTGCTCAGCAGTAATTCGTTAGGTTTCCTCAGCGTTGGTCACATCTGGTCACAGTCTGCACATTTACCTGAAATTTTTGCGGAAGCATTTTGTAAAAGAGTCGTCGTACTCGAATTTCGTTCTTTTTACACCTGCTCGGTAATGCATAACGTTGAAATGTTCGGGATTTGAACTCCAGCCACCGTTTCGTAAGGCAGCGTTATTGACCAACGCAGCATAGACTTCACAGTAGGCGTGATGTGATTCGCAAGTGAGTGATCGCATAAGATGCCCGATCGCCCGGATAGGAAAGTGATCGTTAGGTTACGCCAGTTGATGACCCCATGAATAATCACTGTCAGCAAGTTGAAATCAAAGATACCTTTACGTGTCATTAAACACATCTCCTATTGCGGTTCAGGAAACACGATAATAATGTGGGTCGAACGCTTAGGTTCTGTGACAAGGAGTACCAAGTCGCCTAAGTTTGACTGACAATGTCGATAGAAGTGTTTGCATGAGATATTCGTGGAAAATTCACCCCAATTCACACTAGCTGAACAGAGTTAGTTTTCTTGATCAACGGAGTAACCCTTTTGCAGATTGCGATATTCAAGGATCCTGTTTCCAGGACTGGTCTTTTTTGAAGAGAACGCATCGAGTTGGAACGCCGCGATTGCAAGCAGATTACCAATTGAAGCAGTAAAAAATACTCTGCTATATACATTCTCAATTAGCTGTTCTTTCTTTTCCAGATGGAAATGCAATATTTGTTGTCTGGGCTCAACTGTCATTGTTGCTCGAAAAAGGAACCGGACTGACTAACCGGGTGACAGGTAAAACAGGCCCCACTGCATCTTCCACTGAGGAGCAGTGTCCATGGGACAAGATTAATCAACTGCAGTCTCTACTCACTTTTGCCCCATCCGTGGTTTCTGCCGAGAAAAACATGGGCCTTGTCACTGGATTCACAAACAACAATCAGCAAATTTTCTTATCCCCTTGGTCCGCCCCTTCAACACCATTTCGCAACCACTTGGCAACCGCGGGTTTGGGCAACGTGGAAGCTGCGGTGGTGGACCGAATGGGTGTTTGTGCCCGACTTCCAAGTGAAACTGGGCAGGGTGGAATAACGGTTGACCAGCAACAAGGAAGCAACCGACCTTGGATGTTCCCAAATGGATCATTGTCGGAGGATGAACCAAGATTTACCATTTACACAGGTTCGTTTGAACATTTTTCGGTTGTGTATATATGCTAAAGTGGTCCAGTTTAACTGTTATCCAGTCGAAAACTTTTCTCGTCAGATTGATTTTTTAGGTGGCCATAGATGAGATAACGTCGGTTCCGTGTTAAGAAACGGTTGATCATAAAACTACTACGACAACAGAAGTTGTCGTTTTTCAAAGGCAGGCATTGAGGTTAGGTTGTCAACCTTGTGATTTAAACAATCAACTTCTGAGGGGAAAAACAAGAATAACGGTTTTCTATCTGCACATGCTGCGATTGATCAATGACTACCTTAATCCATGATTGGTTCTAACCTTTTGTTTAAAATCACATTATTCGGTACAATCAGTGCTTAGATATAGGACCGCGTTTTCCATTTGCAGAAGGGTCGTCAGTCTAAAGTGTAATCTCACTACCACCTATACCACGTGACCCTAGTCTAATAATGGTTCCAGCTTCACTGGTTTAAATGTTCTTTAGCATTATTTTGCTTAACTAGCTAACGCAGTGCATCTAAATCTGAGCAAGATCACTCTTCCTTATTTCCGTCCCATCGCAATTTCCTCACGTCTGTCTCATCGAATCTACGGAGGAGTAGTGACGGTCGATTTTGTAACCAGTCTTAACACATGAAGTTTTTATGTGAGCCGTTTTAGAAAAATTGTTCTCCGACGTGATCTCTCATCAACGTCACGAAGAATCACCATGCCACAGCACCTATTCGTAAGAAATGATCAGTTAGTGCAAGCGACCTAGCAGAGTTGCATTCTGTTTCGTCATAACTAACAAGATGTGTGACAAGACGGTTCAATTTCCACTAAAGCTACTCTGCATGGACGTAGACAAACTCATGAAGTGAAAGACAGATGTGCATATCAGGCATACCAGCATAATTGTAGTACCGGGACAGTCGTTTATCGTTCAGTTATTTTCTTACTAAGTGAAGCGGATCATCAAAATTATGACTTAAAGAAAAAATTATGAAAAAGATTGCTGGTCAAAAGCTTGTTGGAGTTCACGACCAGATAGGTTAGTGGCAACAACGTTGGCCAACAATCACATGACACGGTTTCGAGCCTGGTTAGTTTGTTTTATTTTTATCTATATTAGAGATTTTCGACATGAGCTATTTAAATGCGTTGTGTTCAGAGAAAGCAAATGTTATGAGCTATGAAAGCTGGAAAACCACTGAAGAGTGATTACTAACCCCTTTTCCTATGCCCTGTATGACAAGATACTTTGCCCCGGTCTGAACTTCAAAGAATAGATTGAGGATCTGATTGCAGTTATAACGTTCAGAAATGTGAAGTAGTTTTGGGCTTTGCTGATTGTTCTAATGTAAGCCTTGATTCTGAGAAGGTGTTTCAGTCATAGAGTTCATCGAGGAACGGTGCACCGTAAAACGGTCAAATAACATGCTGTATAGTCCATTTATAAAAGCCAAATTCATCCAGTCAGTCAAGAGTTATTGATCACAAGCAGGTCAGTCTGTTAGTTCGAGATTAGTTGTAAGCCGATGCGAAAAACTAAACAAAAATACCAAGACGATTTTTGATAACGTGTATTAAAAGGTTAACGCTAATGATGTACGGGACAATGCTGAAAATGTTAACGAGTGCAACTACAGTATAACACTGATAATAAGTTTGTATACTGTGACTGCTCTCACTAGCTTTTTCTGCACTATCCCTTATAGCAGTAGTGTTAAACTCAAATTTAGATGCATAGAGATAAAAAACGATATTGGGCATGTCACACGTCTTTACTTAAAATTAAATAAGCGACTCTCTAGGAAAACACATCATTGTGTGGATGAAAATAATTTGTACCTACTTGGAATAAACACGCTGTGGGATAAGCTTTTCATTAAACAATAGAATAAACTTCGTTACGTTTGTAGAAGGATACTAAACCAATGTGCCTTGTATGCTCTTTACCATCAAATTACAATCAAAAATGTTGCTATTCGGTGAACCTTCGAGAAGGAGAATACTCGGCCCCTCTGATTTAAAAAACCTCCACTGGGCTACCTATGCTTTCTCGTTCTGTGGAGTAATGTTTTATAAAAGACAAGTTTTAAGTGGATGCGTTACAAACGTAACTATGTTGTTGTTGTTGGCTCGCATTACAACACAGCAAATGGTTTTTGAGAGAGCCGTTTTAGAACAATAGTGTACTGACTGATGCTGTCTAAGATAAACAGTTTAGCCTCTACGTCGAAAGATTTCACTAACACATCCATCAGAGACACCTCAGTAAGGCTGAATACATTGAAACATTTCTGTCCTTGTTATAAGTTACCCCAATAGTAATCTTTCCGATCAAACAGTTTCAAATTAGTTTTGTCACTGAGGATGACACTGTTTCAGCTGACGCACTAGTTGGTACAGCAGTTCATGTTTTTGAAATGATGTTTACAATGGGGGCACTGTCTTAAGGTTTTCGCGTTATCTTCGATTGAGACTCGCCTGTCGTGAGACATTCAGCAACAAGAATAAAACACCCCAACTATCATTTCTGTAATGTCTGCTGATTCCTTGCCTTTCAACTGTACTAGAATGTGGTTTATTTTTATTGAGAACTCTCTTAAAGCCGTTCACTTAGTCGGAGATCTTAGTTCCTCTCATTCCCATGACAGAAGCGATTGAAATCAACTTTCCGTTCCGGTCTGCAATATTCCGCACAAGGTCACTGAAAACAAACAATAAACTAGCGCTTTTATGTAACGGAACGACACTAATCTACACCGGAGATATGCTGAAGATTGCACACAACAGATGAGAATAGGTTGCAGAAAGATTCTGTATAACAAAATGAGGAAGCTAGGCCGAAGATGGTCACCACAAAACGACAGGCAGTTGTTTATTTAGCGGCCATTTAAGCGTGTTTCTCCATTCTCTCTGCTTATTTATGCTTGCATATTAGAATTATCTTGTCATCATTCGCATTCTCTGTTTTCTCTATACATTCTTATGAGAATGTACGTTCTTGTTTGAAAACCAACTAGCGACTACAAAAAATGCGCAATTAATCATTTTATGAAGAGTATGTTTCTTTTATTTTCACTCTTTGTGTAATTCACGAAAATCTATATGTCACCTTCGGTATTAGCTGAACTGAGATGTAATGCTGAATGAAGATATTTGGAAATGGTCAATAGAAGAGATGTCAGTCTACGGCGTGATAAAGCCAGGTAGTAAGACATACTTTTCAAAAGATCGGAGGAGTTGATTGGAACCTCACACCCTAACCTGCTTGCTCATCCAGATTTGACTATTCAGACCGTGATGTGTTTAGATTCTTAAAACACTTCTCAAACGACACAACGAACTAGGTAAATGAATTCAAATAGGGTCATCTGAATGTTCTATTCCAAAACCAACCGTTATCTGCTAGAGATGGTGTGGAAACAACTGTGTATTGGCAACGGTAACGGATACTGCTGATAGCTGAGGAGCGGGATTAAGGGGCGGAATGCTTCAGAGATTCATTATACTCAGCAGAGAATTTGGGTTGTAGTAGCTTTTGCGTCAGATACGTGTTGCTGAAAACACTTCTCTTATTATTTTCCGGTTAACACCTAAACAAAAACCATAGTCCACTATTTCACGAGTGCCCACGTGCCTGAAGCTGGGTTCGTATTTAATTGTTGATTGATTACCCGTAAAGTTGAGACCGATACACAACACGGTGCTATGCACTTAATTTGACTCATAAAGCGTATTGCTGACACACGTACCGCTTGACATCTTGAACATATCTGCAGAACTCGTCTACAATTCGGATAGTCACTTGGATTGCCAAGTGTTTATACGTTTACTTGCATATCTATTCTACTCAAATGACGGAAACGAAAGTAGTCCAGGGACTGAAAGAAGGGATGTTGCACATAGAGCATTGCAGTCACTGATTAAGATCACGTTTCATACAAAACGCTGGAGGTTCGTTACCATACTATGATGTAAAGAATTTACAGGAAGAAATGGTTTTTCCTGTTGTAATGCTGTGTTGAAAGTAAAAGTCCCTGTTCACCAGGTTAAGGTGAACCGGTGGCCAGAAACACAATCCGTCAGATTACCCAAGAACAGTGAAAGTTAATTCAGCTCTGAAATGTGACTTATTTGCATACGTCTTATTGCAACCGGAGATTAGGACGGAGATGGATTTCTTTCTCGATCTTGCCAGACTACGCACACAACCAGTCATGATGTGGCATCCATAAGTATACGTTGTTTCTCTGAATAAGTAAGTAAGCAACAATTAGGGAAGTGATAGAAATGAAGGCCAAAAGTACAGGATTGCGTAGCGAGGATTGGTGTTCTATTGGTGTTTAGTAGTTAGGAATAGGTCACAGGGATAACAACATATTATGACACATGACCAGCTCAGAGGCGCGAGTATTGCAACACGCGGTGGAATGTGTCAACGTGGCGGTAAAATATGTCCAGAAGACTAAAACGAGTATACTGTGGACAACAGGAGCGATCGGACAAGCTAATGTTCTACGAAAACAGACAAAGTGACTAGGAATGGCATATAAAAACCCACGACAGAAGGTGTCAGCCAAACAGACACCCAGACAGGACTGCTGTATTGTGGGCGGGAATTCCGATTTATGGACGCAAGCGCGCTCGTAACGCGAGAACGTGCGAGTTGGACAGTGAGGATCACGCTTTATTGGACAGCTTTTTGTTGCAATATAGGAGTGGTAGCCGATATGGATGGAAGTTGAAACAACTGAAGGTGGATAGTCTGGAGTGTCAGACCAAGTTGAGTTCATCTGGAACTTGCGTGAATTATTGGCAATCGGATTATTGAAAGTGATCGTACGCAACAAGTTCTTTTGTGCAATCATCTTCGCCACAATCATTCGAATTCTGAAGGGGTCGGATGTGTTTAAAACCCGGAGGTAAAGATTTCCAAGGAATCGACGTCGGATTTGACCACCCATTGTAAATGCTTTTAAGAAAACTGATTGCCACTCAAGAATACACACTTTTAACTGTAATACCTAACTAAGTCTGTTCAAAAATGTTAAGCCAAGTCATAATATCATGGGATCAGCATACATTCTTCTTGTCGTATTTCCATGTTCTCTAATTCCATGGGCCGAGCCGAAATAAGACTGATGCATTGTGGTATAGAAGGCTGAGAGATTTTCCACAGCAGGATTTTATTGGGCGGTGGCAGCGAAAGGTGACATTTGGTTCAGCTACCAAAACTGTTTGATTTCGGGTGCCAGTTCAATCGTCACTTTTCCTTCGAGGAAAACGTTTGTGGATAATTTTTCGCCAAAATTTTTATAAGCGTTGTACACACTAACCTTGCATTGGAA
Source organism: Paragonimus westermani (assembly GCA_008508345.1). Lineage (NCBI taxonomy): Eukaryota > Metazoa > Platyhelminthes > Trematoda > Plagiorchiida > Troglotrematidae > Paragonimus > Paragonimus westermani. The sequence continues at coordinate 128,052 of QNGE01001143.1, read as the reverse complement.
ACTTCTACTAGAAGACAGTTTATCGCTGAAGTATGCAAGCGTCTTCCGTAAAAATGCTCTTTTCTTCGAAACTCTCGTCAGTTAACAAAGTTACATTATTGATCAGTTGCCTGACATGTCTATCGATGCAGACGTTGCTTCACTGTGAATCCCAGGGTTTTGTCTTCGTTGGCATCACCTGCGCCAACCTTCTATGCCTCCAGTGGTTTGCTCACAACCACCCCTGTCAACAGCTTCTTGTAGGACTGAATTACAAAGTTGTACGTATTGGCCAACGCGGGTTTTCTTTTCATGCAAGCTGAGCTGCAACACAACCGGTTGTTTTCTGCCAGAATGTTAGAAAAGGCCAGGACACTAATATTGTTGTGTTTTTAAATCAAAAAGATCACACTGCAGGCGCGGATAAAGGCTGAAAGTAGACCTTTCACGCTGAAAGCATCTTTGCATTGTATGAAAATGTTGTTCATACAGCACACTGCAAAATCCGGAAACATCCTTTTGTTTCAACCACTGTCGAGCATTTATGAATAGAATTTACATGCTCAAGTAAAACGAACATCTTGCCCGCCATTCTATGTAGTCATGGCAACTAAAGCTTATGGTCATATACTGGTGTTGATGTAAACAGTTCTCGAAGAGAAAGGAATGTGAAAAATAGATCAATACGAAATTTTTATTAAAAGCCACCAGTTAATTGGCTACATTGGAATTCGTAGACGTTTCATTCATGCTCCTATTCTGTTCGTCAGTCTAAATTAGACAGTTCTTGCGTCTAACGTGTACTCCGCTGAAACAATTCTACTAAATTACTATCCATCTGACATTCAGACAATACATATGAGAGTGAATCAGTAACAAGCCGACCATTTTACTCAGTAAATTTGGACTGATCACTCGAAGATGGTACGCCCACCACATGAACCAACATTACTCGCACTGGATGTAGTGACAGATGCGTTAGCTTAGAATGATAGTGAACACTTCACTGTAGAAAATGACTAGCGCTGACAAGCAGAAGTCAAGAGAAATGGAATGATTTTAAAGATGGATTTACAAAAAGGGGATATATTTCAAGACGTTGCGGTTCCGTGCTTCTCTGATGATACTGACGATATTTCACTGTCAGGTTAAGATTGATTCAGATGGTTTATTTTATGGGATTTCCTTGAAAGCCAACAAGGTCGCCAACGGAGATGAAACATATTTCGTGTTCATTAGGTTCCACAAAGCGCCTCTGGAGTTTGCTGACACCGTTTAGAAGTAAAGTGAACAACCACAACTCCAGTCAGCATGCAAATCAAGTTCAATAAAGGAGAGTATCGAAAAGAGTTGTTTTCTGTGTTTGATCATTAGGCTAATTACAACACAATAAACATGAAAACAGTGACTAATGTGAGTCAGACAAACGGTCAATATAGATTACGGACGACGTGTTTGTTATCAGTTACGTGATCACTGTTCCAAATCATGGGCTTGGTTGATTGTGGGCCAGGGGAGGTTAAGTGTCCGCTCGAACTTCTTCTGAGCGCAGAGGTCAGGGTTACGCAATCGGATGCTGATGGCTTCGGCAACGGTCAACATTCGAAATCTCACCATTTTTAATCGATAATTGACCCGACCACTTTCGAGCGTATCCGTCTCACTGGAACAATAATCCCCAGGTTATACGGTCTACCCAAAGTGCACAAAGTAGGTGTGCCTTTGAGGCCCATTCTAGATATGTGCAACTCGTCTTATCATGCTCTGGCTAAATGAATTGCCGGTCTGCTCGAACCCATCAGGTTGGAGCTGACAAAACAGTCTCCGGGATACGTTTCACTTCATTACACAATCCAAGACCTGAACTTGAACAAACAACGAATGTTCTCACTCGATGTTGCCTCGCTATTTACGAACGTGCCTCTAAAAGAGACAATCGACTACTTATGCGATTATATCGAGCGTAACAATAAACACGTGGGCATCCCAAAAGATGAACTAAAAGAACTGTTGGTGCTGTGTACAAGTAACGTTCAGTTTTTGTTCAACAATGCGATCTACCGACAGAGAGATGGAGTGGCAATGGGCTCGCCTCTAGGTCCCCTGTTAGCTGACGTTTTCATGAGTAAACTAGAGACTAACCAATTGGGTGCGGTCATCGACCAACTTGCATTTCACAAACGCTATGTTGATGATAATTTTTGCGTCATCAACGAGAATGCTAACATGGACAGAGTTATGGCAGCTTTTAACTCCACTCATAGCAGTATTAAATTCATCAAGGAATCAGAGAACAATGGTGAAATAAACTTTTTGGATGTTGATGTAGTAAGAAGGGAAGATGGCTCAATCCGACGAACTGTGTGCAGAAAACAGACTTGGAGTAGCCAGTACATTCACTTCGATAGTTTTGTTCCGCTAAATCAACAGCGAAACCTCACACGATGCCTGACGGGTAGAGCGTTGAAGATCTGCACCTCTGACACTTTACAAACTGAGCTAGACTTTCTACAAGAAGTGTTCATGCAGAATGGCTACCCAACGCGTTTCATTGGGAAAGCGATGCAGGCGATAGAGTTGAAACTTAAGGCACCCTCTGAGAATAAGAAACTTGCGTTTATAAGGGAGATTCTATGGCCGAAGTTATCTCCAAAAAGCTAAGAAATTCAGTTGAAACAACCTACCCTGCCGCTTAATTGTGTATCAGTTTCCGTTCAACACCCATTATCATGTCACAACTCAAAGACAAACTTCCATGTTTTACAAGCAATCATTGTGTGTACTCATTTGTTTGCTCGTGTCGAGCATCATATATTGGTCGTACTACAAGACGATTGTCGGACAGAGTGCGTGAACACCATCCTGCGCGGTTGAACAGTGGTGTGACAAACGGTTTCAAGCGCGATTGTTGCTCACCTGACCGACTCCAATCATTCTGTCAGTAAGAAAGATGTTTTTCGGATTGTCTACCGAGTGCCGAGGAATCGATCAAAAGTGGTGAGATTTCGAATGTTGACCGTTGCCGAAGCCATCAGCATCCGATTGCGTAACCCTGACCTCTGCGCTCAGAAGAAGTTCGAGCGGACACTTAACCTCCCCTGGCCCACAATCAACCAAGCCCATGATTTGGAACAGTGATCACGTAACTGATAACAAACACGTCGTCCGTAATCTATATTGACCGTTTGTCTGACTCACATTAGTCACTATTTTCATGTTTATTGTGTTGTAATTAGCCTAATGATCAAACACAGAAAACGAGTATTGCTCGCTACTCTGTCGTTCTCATGACTTCAATGGGTATTTTCGACCGAATTCCATAAAGGAATCATTCAAAAATTTGGCACGAAAATGGAGCCTACTCACTTTTTGTGCTAAAGTGTCCAAGACTCACTGTTTTTTCATAATCTACTTCAGATTTAATGACTGATTGTTATCACAGCGACCTACTAACACTGGTATGGGATGTAACAACTGAGTATACCGGAATTTTGGAGGGGGAGGAGGAGGAGGTAACAATCAGAGTGTCTGTGAACTAACGGGTTCTTGAAATCCTACCGCCAAACATGCTTCCTGTCATAGCAAGGAGCGTATACAATAACGATACTGATGGTAATAAACTTTACTGGATGCTTCAGCCGCAACAACTTGATGTATTATGTTGTTTTGACAAGCCTTGCGTTTGAGGGAAATGAATTTTTATTGTTGATCAAAACAGCTGTACAACAAATCAGCGGCATTCTTATGAAAGTAGACCAAATTTCAATCTCAAACAGTTTATGCACAGTTCCGTTCACTTCTTTATCATGTATTCATGCCAAGTTGTTGACTTCATTCACCTTGGGACCCTTTTCAGTTTGTGAATTGTGAAAAATATCGCGAAAAAAATAGACAGTAAATAGACTGGTTTCAATACATTCACTCTTTGACCAGACAAGTCACGCTGATTTCACCATTCTGGAAGACGATTGCTCGTGAGATAAACAGGGAGCTGAGTTTATGACTTCAGACAACTTATTGTCAGGGAAAAATTGTGAGAAATTAAACACTACTGACAGTCGGTTGTGTTTCGCGTAATTTAGCTAAACTCTTCTGGTCGACACCCTTCGAAAAATGTCTATAACCTCTATTCCCACAGAATTTAATCTCCGGTACATTTTATGCAACGATCTAGACAACCGTCCCATGGTTTTCACAGTAAAGTTGACCAGTTTAGTAGATCAATAAGTTCAACGGATTGTTTGTTCTCTTCACGGGTATCCTTCATTTTGACGAGAAACTCTAAACCTGTCGTATACACTTTGATGTATAATTTCGTGATGTGAACTTCTCAGTCAAATTGAGATGTTTCGTTTCTCTTAAACGCATGAGTAGGACTTGTTTTATACAATGGGCAGACACTAATTGCGATTACTTGGGTTCGCACGTTACTTACAGTTCTTTTTTTGAAACATCATAACATGTGAGATCAACAATAATTACGTTATATTAAATTCATCGTACACGTTATTGTCGTGAATAGGTCACATCAAAGTATAGGACACTTCGTTTTGTTAGTCCCTCAATGTTTTGTCACAGTGCAGAATATGAAACGATACCGATTGCTTTTCACATGTAGCTCCGGACTAACCAACATCATCTTTTGATATTTCGTCTGGTTAGCACATCAAGAGCATGTACTAGTCATGTAAAAATTTCCTCGAAAACAATTCTGGCTCTAACACGTTACACACCGTAAGCCTATACAGTTCAATGCTTGTAACAGTATGTGTAACGCTGTCGATATTTGCCCAATGAGTTTCAAGGAATAACTTATTAGCACAATTTCTTTCACTCTTACCTATTCATTAAATTTGTCTGGTCTTCGTGTTGTAGAGATTAACTGCTAACAGTACACTCCCAACCAGTCACGGTACCATTAAATATTCATGTTTCATAAACAAATGTTATTTTCTGATCCAAATCAGGTGAAGGATTCCGACACAAGATTACGCGAGCAGAAAACCTGAAGTCCAAAGAGACACGTCAGCTACACCTGTTTGATATAAGTAAGTCAATTGTTTAGAGTTACAATCTCATGCATCCTTTGGCAGATTGAGTTAAACGCGGTCGTTTTGTCCATATTTTCCCTGGAATTGTAAATTGACCCCTAATTAGTGAAAAACAAAGTTCCAGCGAATAGTCTGTTTTCCACAAATTCTCCTCTTTGGCTGGTACGATCACATAAAATTAGGTGAGGAGTCGGTATGTTATTGATCTGGAATTAATGAAGGGACAATATGATTGGGTAAATAAATGACAATACTTCGTTGTGGTTAGGAACACAAACAAAAACGATTGTAGTTAGTCAGTGTTAATCAGGTTGGGAAAGTGAGACGTGAGTAAATTGTTTCATAGATTGGGAGGCTGTGTTTGACCAAGGAAGCCCTAGGGTTTGAAAGATTGGTTTATGCACACACAGATTCGGGTAACTTAGTCGGTTGGCGACCGTCTAAGCTATCGACAGGATGTGACAAGTGATCTTTCACGACAAGACGACCAGGACATGATAGACGGTACGAAATGTTTTCTTCGTGCCTGTGTGTTGATTACAACCGATCAAATGGACCAGAATGAAAGAACTGATGCATTTTTTGTCCCATAGTGAAGCCAAGCAGGACAGTGTTAATGGCTTCTCTTAGGTAAACGCCTATTAATGCGACCTATGTATACTGAACCACAGGAACAGTCAAATGAGTAGATAAAAATGAAGCAACCTCACTAGCCACGTTATCTTTCGAATTCAATGGAACCGCCCGTTTTGAGTGAAATGTGACTACAGAGCTAGCAGCATAAGTCATGCTGATTAAACTGACGATTTGACGTGTTATCAACGCTGACGCTGTCACTCCTGAATGGTAACTATAAGTAGACGTTCCTCTTGTCGCCAGTGCCAACTAAGGGTCTCGGCTGTCTATTTTGCATGCTGCTCTTGAATGTTTCTGGGTAGGCATTAGCACTCAGAATCTCCCGTAAATTCTTTAATTCCTTCTCGATCGTGTCATCTACACAGATTATCTTTGCTCTGTTTGTCAAACAACGTATCAGACCACGTTTGTGACTGATTGGTACGTAGCTACGGAAGTGTACGTATTGGCCGGTCCATGTTTTCTTCCTAAATACGCTTCTTTGTAGTGAACTGTTTGTTCTACCTGTCAGTGCCACGTCAAGAAGGGAAATTCACCCATTGATTTCCCCCTCTAAAGTCGTTTAATTTTGTTATGAGCCTTTTAAAAAATACCTCGTATTTTCCGAGTGTCTTCTAAACGGTCTGTTACGCAAACAATTTCCTCCACATAACTTCGGTAATAGCTGGTATCCTTAATAATATTATCCAACTTGTTTTCAAATATCCTCATGAAGCTGTAGGCAACAGCTGGTCTCAGCGAAAGGCATAACTTTTATTGTTAATTGAATTCCCTTCCAGCAACTGAACCGTAAATGTACGAGTTTACGTTGTGGTTTGTCAGTCAAACGATCGCCCGCTTATTTTTGTTGGCCACTGTTTGATTTTCTCCGTTAAAATCCGTATAGAGGTTTGACGGGAGACGTCACTGGCTAAACCGTTCGATATGCTCGCCACGCAGCCAGTCACATCGTTGTTGGTGCTGTATTTCTTTGAGGGTTGATGACCGAGCTCCGAAAGTTCGTCTGACAAAGTCAAGTATCATCAGCAGAATACAATAATAGTCAGAGACTGTTCTAGTCACGTGGTGTTAAGATCCGAGGATTTAAATTGGACAAGTAAATAATGCCTGGTACAAAGCGAATGGCTTCGAGGGCAAGCTCATGTGGTGAGTCCCGGTGAGGGCTGCATTAACATGTGTTACTTTCTCATGACAAGCGAACTCTTGTTGAACTGAATCTATAAGCACAATCTGTCGTTCAATGTCAACTGTTTACTCCTTACTAATTCTCTAAACTGGTTATTAGATATTGCTCACCTCTTAGCGTTTCCGTATTAACCAGCAGCATTAAAATGACCTAGATTGACAAAAGTATATCAGTGTTATTCGCATTTCACCTCACGAGCTGTTACATTATTCTTGTTTTTCCGATATTCTTATCTTTCGAACAGTGGGACAGAAAATTGGGTCATCCAGTTGGATCGGATTGGAAGAAGATAGATCAACCATTTATGGAATAGTCATGGGCAACGCTGTCCAACCGATTGCTTATCGCTTCAGGTTGGTTATAAAGGTGGACAAGTGGTTGCTTCGACGGTCACTCATGTATAACACAATGTTGGTTCAGTGTCAATTAACACTTCGTACACTATTTTGAGACATGGACTTGAAGATGTGCATTTTCGTCGTTGGAAGCGTACGGGTTAGAGAACATTTACCACTCTTATGTACACCTGACTATATTGGGGGTAGTAGATTAACACAAAGTGAGAAAAGAGTAAGCAAAAATACCAAAGAACGCACTTAGGGTTACGTTTTGGGGATGATAAAGATCACAGGAACATACAGTACGTTATTTGGGACACAAAAATGTCTCACCCGTACACGATACTCAAACATGAAACAAACGCACGTGGATAGGTGATGGTTTGCTGACAAAAACACTGAGACCCTATATCACTTCAGAGGATTTTTGGTGAGTGCACATGCGGACTAACATCCCGAAACTACACATCAAGTCCTCGCATAGTCATCCGCTGACAGCATTATCGCATCAGATTATGCCATGGAGCTCCGGAGTGTACATACCCCAACATCGAAAGACGGTTGTTTGGGTTCCGGGGATTCATCTGATGCTGCAGTTTCAGTGAATGATTTCCGATACTACAATTTATACTGGACTTAACACTATGTCCCAAAAGTGCGACGGCTCTCAGGTGGATCCGACTCTGTCGGCGGTATCTTCGCCCTAATAACCCATCCTAACTATGGGATTAATTTGATAAAAAAAATTTATGCATGTGTTTTTGCACTGAAGTGGCTTCTGTGTTGTCTGCATCAGAGCGGAAAGAAATGTATTACGATGCGTAAAGATTTCGTTTACTCTCATCAGTTTTAAATTAAATACATGCCATTTATACGCATCATACAGATAAGGACAAACAGGGACAAGACGCGGCTACAGGTCCAGTAGGTATTATGTAATCAGAACCACGGTAAATCGACAGGTCACCTCAACCACTTATGTGCACACAACGTCGGCTGGTAAGATCGGTTAAGCATCGCTTTACAGAAAGCCCGTAATCTCGAGTTTCTGTTACACAAAAGTATCTTGAGCGAATTTACTGGTTTTACCTGGTGACCTATTAACATGAGATGTTTTGCAATTGATAACGCTGGACTCCAAGCAGTCAGTTCACCAAATTGAGGCTAGGGGGTCATCAGCTATTTCAACCACTTGGAGGTGTGTTCTGCGACTCGCTATGATAGTTGTCAGTCTGTTCTGCCTATGTAAACATCACTACATCCGTAGTGAGTTCGACAAACTACTTTCGCGATTGCAATGAACTGGTCCTCAGGTGGCTTGAACTAAGCACAACTGCGCAGAGTAGGCTCTAATTTGTGCTTTACGTCGTTGGCTAGATGGTCACTTTTGAATGACAAGAATAAACAAGCATCCCTCTTTTGGGATTTAAGTTTGGGTTTAATGTTCTTTACTACCGTATTATGCGACTCGGTGAACTTATCGAGGGTATCCATTTACTAGTGGATTTTTTTGGGCAACTCCCTTTCTGTCTGCAGTGTATCAGAAGTACAATTATGCCTGGCTCCAGGAAACCAAACCCAGTTTGCGCCTAATAGAAGCAAGGCTGGAAAACTGAAGATATTGACCACTCCTTGCAGCTTTGCAGTGAAATGAGCGCTGTACTATGTCGTCTGCACGTTTGGTAATTTATACATCCAAAATAGATAAAGTGTTGTCCGGTGCAACATACGAAAGTTGAACTTTTTTTCAGCAACATGAGGTCCATGTTACAAAACAAACACTTGATAAGCTGTCTGTTAAAATAACCGCATCCGTTTATATGATAATCCCGTGACAACCATCCCTTTCCTATGCCGATTGCTTCTGCAATAAACGGCTCAAATTGTATATACCCCACGTGATATCGAAAGACCAGATTCATACTCGCTACAGAAACCACCGCTTCAAGAATTTTCGATATTTTCACTTCCGAACCGGGGTTTCGTCCAATTTCATGAAACCCGAAATTCATAGTTCCCACCTGAGTCAGCTGCAATCATAGGTAAACAAAACGAGTGAGAGTAACCTTAACAGTGGGTTGTTGTTACCTGTCCACATACACTAGACAGCAGCCCTACTCACATTTTTTCGGTCTATCGGCCCATTGGGCTCTTGTCATCTCTTTAATGTCCGGTCATGAGTAAGACCTTGAGTGTACTATTGTGCGACTAGCGAGTTGTTATCACTCTCCTTAGTTAGCCTGAGTAACAAAGGGAAAAGACGTCGTTTCGACAGTGCGATCATCGACCCTTTGTCCGCAGTTGTGGCTGTGTCAGTAACGCACAGGTGTGTCTCACAAATTCTGCTATTGATAACGAGGTTAGCTGTAACTAGATTGTGGTGGCTAATGTTAGCTCACTACGAGCTGAGTGAATGTACTCTGCGTTATGGGACAGGATTGAAATGGTTCGCCTGTATATAATCCAGTAGACGACGATATAATTGGTTAATTTTTAGTTAAACGCATAAATGGGTACCAAAAAAATGAACAGAGGAAGTAGTTGACCATATTCATGGAGATTTTCACTATAAAAGTGTCATCCATCGATCGAACCAACGCATGTAAAGTGATATCAAAGTCCGAATATCACAGTGTTCTCACTGAGCATGTAAAAACATGAACCCATATCTGTCTCAAAGATTTATGAACTAACCCGAAGGACTGGTTGTTAATTTCTACAGACCGTTTGCACAGCAATCAAAAAAGTGGGTCACTAAGTTCTTTCAAAAAAACAAAATTGGTGTTTTTTTCCGGTCGTATGAACAGACTGATTATCGGCTACTTCAATAAATAACTGGTTTGCCAACAATGAGGTTCGGTGCACAAGACGTTCATAAAGGAACGTTGACAACGGTAACAAAACATGTTTTGTTTTCTTCTGTACTCAAAACATAAGGTTTCATATTGAATAAAAATAAAAATGGTGCTGATCAGCACTAAAAGGATAAAACAGAGTAGCTGACTGTTTGAACTAGGGAATGTAAAACTCGACTGGATCGTAAAGGAGTGTTCTGTCTTTCGGCTAAAAGATTCGTGCAAATGTGTGTTTTATTAACAGCAAACCGATGCTTTTATCTTCAAACGTATCGCACCTTACAAATAACTCACGGATACGAGGATCCTTTAAACTGTGGAAACAGACTTCAAGCTTCCTTTAATACTTGGGTGCCGTAAGGAGATATCTGAGAAGGCCAGAAGCTTTCGTAGTACTTTGAGTTGCAAAATTCACCCTCATTTATTTGATTTAATCCCTTGAGAAGTTTTATGATAGAATGCTGTAGATACCTCATTTGGTAGGTCCTGTTTCTCAGTGTTGACAAGCAATGAACTGGACGAGAAATAAGTTTTAAAAAACTGATAGTAGTGCGGATTCTTTGTTGCTACCCTTTCGGCTCACAGTTCAGAACAGGGTGATATATGGCAGCTGGTAACTTCTTAACTTATGGCCGTTCACATCTCGTTCCTTGAAATTGCCGCCGAAGAAGAATGCAGAAAACCCAACGGTGAACAAGAAACGTGTGCAGCTATAACAGTTCTAATTATAACTGCATTTTTACCAAGAAGTAATCCGAAATTATTCACAATCACAAGAAACACCGGTTTGTTTTCAGACACTTTCGACCTCCAGTATGGTTTTATCGTGCAGTTAGGTGACACAATGTTTAAAAAGCAACCATTTGAAGGCAGTTTTTTCGTTCACAAAAAACGAATGCGAAGATAATAAAAAACTGTGCAACAGGTTTGTTATTCTTTTCAGGACATACCGACCGGGAAATAAACGCTTATTGGTTAGATTACTGACAAACACAGTGGTTCACCTCATAGCATCCACTTTCATGACGAGATCGAATTCCCTGTCTGCCGCCAGTGGTTGCTTTAGAGCAGGGGGTACTCTGTCATTAGTAAATGATACATACCTTCAAGATGTTTACTGGTTTAACGGTTTTAACTCATTCTCTTAAATCTGACCTTGATATATTGAGGTATTTACCAAAGTAACTTTCGTAGTTTTCAGATTCTGATTTTATTAATCGTTGAAAACAAGGTACTTTTTTGTTCTGGATCACGCTGCGTCGTATGGCGAACTCAAAAGTAGAGAATCGGAAATATTTTATCGTCTGGCTACCTTTTATTTGTTTTGACGCTGCCCACCAGTAGTAAGGATTCCGTACTTTATACCTGCCTAGGAGCGCCACCTATCCGACGGGATAGGTGTTTGTTCAGGAGATATCGTCAACTATCGGAAAACGTACAAATTATGTGGCGATGAGCATACGTTACTTTTGTGGCTCTACAAATCGATTGATTTGTGTCCAATTAGGTCTTCGTCAATAGAAGGAAGTCAGTGATGTGTAACTTAGGCTTCACTATCTTTAAGCCATTGAAAAATAAAACCATGAGGCTTATGAGAAGGAATCCAGAATGTATAGCTTAAATCATCACACAGGTATATTATCCTTGCTTTGTGAACCGGATCAATTTTGAACAGCATCGGACAGCGAACTTTCTTAAATTCAGTTTTACAACTACAGTAAAACCCTGGTTGTTATCTTCATCTGATGAACATGTTTAGGTAATCAAAGTGAGTTGATCTCATCACGAGACAGCTGCTACTTCTTCGACTACCTTATTGAGATGTTCCACGTTCCACTGGTTTGCCTCTATGTTTTGTCTCCAGGTATTTTTTTGCCTGACAGTTTTTGCTTCTACCTCCATTGACCTTCAGAATCGCTGTCAGCGCTGAAGCAGAAGATGGCGCTCATTTCTCCGTTTATGTGACGGGTTCCGATCCCAAGTTACCTTCCACGTATAACCATCGTGTTATCATGCGTTTCGGTGCCGACATCGGAGAACAGTGGGCCAACGGCCACAGTCTGAGAGACCGATGGCGCCTAGTGGCCGCGTTGGACACATTTTTACGACCACATTGTGTCACGGATTATCTTTGTCGAAATAGCATGGATGTGCTGTTGCTAACTTTCAATTATCAAGGTCAGTTCACGTACGAATTTGAACTTATCGTATTAACTTGATAATTATTTCAGTCTGAAACATTTCATTTTGGTGAATTCTCCGTTATTAGTTTTCAAACCGAAAAGACTGCCGTAGTGAAAGACGTGTTCTCTGATGTCAACATTCCAATTCGTTTTTCATTTGATGGCTTTTTTGTTAACATTTAAAGCAAACCACCAACAATGTACTGATAACAATGAATTGGCTAGTTTGGTTAATTTCATCAAAGGCGCAGTACTCACAATGAAAGCCGTCAACATCTGTTTGGAATGATGAGAATAAATTGAAATGATAGCACCACCATCTTGACGCTGTTCGTTATTTGGAATTTTGATTTGATTCATCTGTTCGACATTTCATTGTTAGCTCACGGGTTCACTGTGATTTGGGCACAAAAATCACTGCTGATGAAGACTTCTGATAGAGACATTCAGTGGCAGCAACTGGACACGTTTGAACAACGGCAGCAACAACAGCAACATAAGAAGCACTGGGATCGATGGATGCAAGAAAAGAACACGTGGTCCATTCACCGTACAGATAGAAGACAGACACGCTTTAGACGGGCCCCTTTGGATAGTTGTCCTGAGAGAGACTTGGTTCACTTGGAAAGAAGATTGTTGGGTGATACTGGTTTCGGTCTCCTTCCCCTACCTGAGCTGGCGCAACATCTAAAGGCATCTGGCGTGGGCCTACTCAAGGAAGTGCAAGTTGAACGACTTGGACCTTGTGCGAAAACACTAAGTGAGTGTTGCCTAAACAACCGGTAACTTACTGTGTTACACTAAGTCGTTAGTAATCAGATACAGCCGAAATCGATTAATGTCAAAACTGTGTAACGGAAGGCTCGTATTGAGTGCTTCCTTGGCATACATTGTGGTCATTCGGATATGATTTCCAGCACACGCACATATGCACTTAGGATTCCGTCTAAATGGCCTGGCCCACTTCTGCTGCTTGTCGTTAATAGAGCGACAGTCAACATGCTTCAATTCAAAGTTCGCCCTAGTAACTGAAAATTCACAAAAGGATCACTGATTAGTTGGATACTTCAGTTTGACGCTTTAGTGAGCATAACATCAGACGCTTTTTTTTACAGACAGAACATTCGTAATGAATTGTGAGTCTTTTCAGTTGTCAAAAATTGCATTCCCACAGGTGCTTGGGAGCACACTAAGTCGAGGCTCGTCATGCACAGCAAACAGACTGATGGGCAAAACTATTCCGACTACATTACCAATAGATGTGAGTAGTTTGGGATACACAGTCTTATCTTTGCTGCTTCGGGTAGTAGACCGCTTTTTGCTTGTACAAGTCAAAAAGTACTCCAAATTGAATGCAGTTTCCACATTTTCACAGAAATTTCAGTCAACCGCTCTCGAAAAAAAGCAGTGTATTTGAGATTTTTCTCCTTGGAGGTCGACAGTGGCAAGTTTGAATCAACAGGTCATGGAAAGGAACCAAACTCTTCCCGCTTCTTCTCAATGAGAAAACAGTGTTGACCACTATGCCATTGACCACATCATAGCCACAAATGAGTTATATGTAAACGTTCAGCCACATACGCCTGTGAGTAATGTGTAGAGTAACTGACCTCGAGTGGAAACACGTTAACTGTCTCGTTAACTTCAGCCGGTCCCTCCAGGGTTGACACTTTCGTTCGATTTGGAATAAAAAAGATTATTAGAATTTTCCGGCGATAATAGTAGTAGTAGGGAATTTTGTTGGGTGTAAGTTGAACATCGATCGAAATTGACCGCAGGTATTGACGTCCCATGAACATTTTAGTCAGTCTTACAGAGAAGAAGGCAGCAAACTCGAGTTCTGTTATCTTCAGAGGTTGCCAGTAATGTATATCCATGCCATGGCTGAGGTTTGAGCTCCAGTCACATATCCGTGAAGCAACCGTGTTGGCCACTACCTCACTGACTTTACGTTAGGAAGGACTGAATAGTGAAATGCGAACGGCCAACTATACTCGTCTGTGGACAATATTGTAACATGATGAAATTTCGAATTCAGTGCCGCTATTCGAAAGAAGGTGCCTGAAAAGTCTATGAGAACGTTAATCACTCGGGAGTGGTGTTTGCTGAAAATCAACCAAAAATCCCCTAAAGCCTAACCATTTTGTTTCTTGGACCATAGTTAAACGGGTAACCGAAGGATGAACTCGCCTATAGCTTTTGACCACGAATAATCTTGTGTTGAAATACAGTTTCGAATTGGCAATCCTTAAGACGCAGATAGCAAAGTCTGATAATTGAACTCGACTTCTTCAGTGATATGCTGTCAAGCACGTTTAAGGACACATCGTGAGTGCATATTTTTGGAGTTCTGGTGAATCGTGACTATGTGTTCATCCTTCTGAGCCAATGACTAATACCTAACAGCCCGTTTCAAATTTGGTTAGGAGTGAAGTAGTGCACGTATTTCTTGGCCTCGTTTGCATGAAAATCTCTCCCCACAGTTCCACATGGATTAGCACTTCTGTAAATTTCTGATACGACGGACTGTTTATCACCCAAGTGAGTAAGTGGACGGCGTTTGAATGATACCACTTTTAGATGAGTGCGATACTTGTGACGTTCATTCTGATAAAGTGCCGGAGTTTCTTTTGGTATCGATATGTTTGCCGAGCTCGGCAATTAGGTTGCAAACGTTTCATCACTAGGCGTGAGTGTTTCAGAAATGGTTTGATAAATTTACATACACGAGTTGACATCACGTACACCTGACCAGACATGTTAGCTACTCGGAGCATGTTCGGTTATTAGTTACGATTCAGATACTCGGTTGAGTTTAACTGAACAACACCCACAGACGTTATGACTTCGGTTTTTGGATACAACTTCCAGTGAGGTACTTTTGGAAAGAAGCGTTGGGCTGATTTTTCATTCTTGTTGCAGTTCTAAAACAGCCGACGGTTAGTCGAAGGTTTAGTTAACATAAACTGGACACCACTGAAATTTGTTCGCGTAGTGCACTGTGGGTGAACTAAAATTACAGACTTCACTGGATTACTGATCAAAGTCAACAGAATGTAACTGTCTCGTATTGAAACGATCGGGCGAAATCAGCAGTAGTTGTTATAGGCGATTATAATCAGGACTTCGTATCTGTTAATTCATTGGCACCTAATGTGTTCAAATCCTGGTTCTGTCAAAATGCACACCGCTGATTATTTGCTGTTTGAAACGGACCGGTCGGAGGAATCTGAATAAATGCGAAAAACTGCGGTCAACCACGAGATTCGATCAGAATGAGTCTGATTGAATCGATAAAAAGTTCGATTTGATCAAACAGTTTGTCATACTTTTGGATAACAAATGCAGTAGGGGATAAGCTTCTTTATAAACTCCGATGGCCAGCAAAAATATCATCTCCCTCCACCAGCCAAAAATATGTGAAAGTTTTTGGAAAAGTTACCTTGTTTTGCATTTTGACAGCTCACACGTAGCCAGTCTTTTTCTATTAGTGCGATACAGTAGCCGAATGTCTGGAAGCAATCCGTTTTAGCAGGAAGTCTGAGTGAAACTGATCAGAGAATGAGCATTTTTTCTTCTAGTCCCTTCCATCGCCAACAGCCGATATGATTACCACTTCCTCAGAATTATATCGAGCCGTTTGGTAAGAATAATGTGATCGGCAAACCTAACGGTGTTAGTTATCATCTGCGTATGAAGAGGATCTGTCACAACAATACAAAGTGTACCTATCGAAAGCGGAAAAAAACATAGTTACATCAGGTTATGGATAACATTTTGATAAGCACATTAGTCCTCTAAGTAATGGGTAATAATAACTATTGAAAAAACTATACATCTGACAGAGAAATTGCTTTGGAAGAGGATCATCTGAGTGACATAAAAATGAAACATCACCGTGGACAGGTAAGCACTTTTTATGCATCATCCAGCAAGCCTGCATCTCACGTCATCTTAATGAACAAACGTGATGTCTGTAACAAAGTGGACTATGTGAATAAACAACCTCATGAAATTCAGAGTGAGAACTTCGAGTAGACATAGTCACACCAAATAGTTATGAGCGATTTGGGTGTTTACAGGATGTTTGAAAATTCACAAAAAGAGGCACAGATTCTACCTTCTGTAAGGTGGCAACCAAATACACTCGCAAATTCCTTTAATAAAATCGATGGTTGGCGCCCTGACTACGCTGTGATTAAACAAAAACGGTTTTTATGTAAATCAGCGGAATTTTTTTCAATGTTTGATGTATGGAATTTGTCAGATGAGTCATTCGACAAATATAAATCGTGAAGAAATTCCTTTCCGTCATCTTGTCTATCCAGTGTACATACATCTGAACTATTTGCAAGTTGCAATTGCCTGATAGAAGATAAGCAATAATGAGTGATAACGCAGTAGCTGGCTCAAACATCCGTAAAAGCCAAATGCGTGCTGACCGCTGCGACGAGATGTTACGAATCAATAGACAAAGAGTGTCTGACGAAGAATTTCATTAAAACAGGCGAAGATTTTACGTGCTCAATAGTTTCGTTGGTTCATCTGAGGAATTAGCATCTTGTAATTTGGTACGTCAATGGTGAACTTTCTTCAAGCCAACGGCTTTTTGTCGGTTTGTTGCAGTTGTTGACAAAAATATGCATATTCATAAATGTTCTTATATACTATGCGTAAAGTGAGATGGCTATTCAAATGCATCACGTAACGTTGCCAACTCTTCCCATTTAGGGAACCCTGGGGGTATGCCAAAAAGGTAATTACACGGTTGACAGTTGAAATACAATCTGTTTCGAGGGTCTCCGAAAGATATTACTATCCGTGACGGAAGCGTTCAATACCCTCGGTTCAATATCAGAATTAGAGAGAGGAAGATATTGTCAGTCAGTATTATAGAAGATTTGTTAAATGCGATGCAACACATTTGTGAACAATCTTTGCTTCGACTTGGTTTGAACCAGCAACAGAAACTGCATGCTCCTACGCTGCACGTAATTCACCAACTGTGCTGCGGAGAAATGTTGGGAGCCAGAAAACTTCACACTGGATCTCTTTTACCCAGCTTTTCAATTTGCATTCGGAAGTAACTGAATCTCTTAGGGGATGGACTGACATGATAGATCCATCTCGTACAGAAAAATCCGACTTCCATGAACGTAGCTATCGAGTATTTTGCTTACATTATTAGTGGTATGTTATGAAAACATACTTGTCTTGGTGGTGGACAGGGCAAAGAAACTGTTCTGTACGGAACTCCTCTATTTTCTTCAAACTAACAAATCGCTGGCCGTTTTACCAACTTAGGTTGCTTGGTAACTGGTTTTGGTCACGATTGTCCTTACGATTATGCCACCGTTTGCTTACACTCAGCTTGCTTGGACGTATTTACCGTGTTACGTTGTCATTGATCAGTTATCTATTCATAGCATACTCTCAAAACGCGGAAGCGGAGTAATATTTAAATGCGTTTGAAAGTTAACACAATTTTGAACTTCTGGTTGAATGTTTCATACCGCAGTGGCTCACTTTTGAGGATGATAAACTTGGATTTTATGCAATACTGCACACCGGCAACAGCTGACAAGAAACTTGTTACCACGGGAATCTGAGAATGTGGATAAATGATTCTAGAGTTTATTTCCACAGACGTAGGTGCGTTGCTCAGTTCTGAGGTAGTAAGCCTTTACTATAACTGACCGCAACAATGATTCACTGAGAAGGCTAGTTTGTCCATATACAGAAATTCGCTTAGACGACCGGGCGAACTGAACGAGGCATTTTTGCTCACACAACCTTGAATGATGTGAGACCATCTGCGTACCGTTGATTTATTTGTTGTCCACAGTTAGTGAGATGAACGGATGAACCTTGTCCACTAGAAGTGCCACATCAAATGGATGTCTTAATTTTGGCCAATTTCTTAGCTAACAAGATGTTAACATCACATCGTGCCCCGCCACTTCATCTGGTTTTAGTCAAAATAAACACATGTGCGCACGTGCTTTGGCCGTCAAGGTGATTAACATTCAGTCGGCAACACCAAAGAAGAGCTTAGCGGATGTTAATTTTTCGCATAGTGTGCTCAACTATGAAAGCAGAATCGTTAGTGAATTTCGGGAATGGCAGAACTTAAACAATCCTAAAGGCTAACTCCACAAGAATGCGCCCAGGTGACACTTTTCCAAGAATTCGGCTTGAAACCACGTCTCAGTTGCACGGTGTGTTCCTGTTTTTTTTTAATAAAACAGAAAGACAAATTTATTTTGTATAAACCGACAAGTGAAATTTCGAACAAATTTGTTCGCTTCATTGCAGTCAGATTGTGAGTGAAAAAATTGCAGTTTCCTCAGGTTAACTCCAATTCTCTTTATATCGATATATATACATATATATGTTTAACATGATCGATTGAAACGCGGTCACAGTTGGGGTTAGCCGAATACGGAAAGTTAATTAAGGCAGCGCATAGCGTGCAAATGAGTTGACCGAGCGTTTCAAAACGAACACATTTTGGACCAACCCAGTTTTTGAACTCCACCCCGCCTGACTCATCGCTAAAAACGTTTAAAATAGCATTGCTGTCACCATCAACAACTATATGAATATTAGCTGAGGTAAAGTGTGCAAGTGAACAGTGTTCATTTTTAATTGCCTGTCAAGATCGACGAAGGGTCATTAATCCACTCCAAAAAATCGACAGCGTGAGCTGCTCACCGTAAGCCCCGAGAGAATTACTGAGGTGTTGAATGAACAGAAAAGGTGATCAGAGATATTCCGCGAAAGTTATGAATACGACTGAAAGAATCATTAGACCATTGACACTGTACAAAGTCAAAGAAGTCCTAAAGTGGCTACGTATAACTTATTCTGTGTTGGACGATATTAAATGAGTATAGCGAACGGAGACGAAGAAGAAGAAAAATACGTATACACATGTTTGTTTAAAAAATAGTAGGAATCTGAAGATTAATCAATATGATAAATCAAAATGGTCTCAGATTACTGGAACATGATGTGGAATAACCGAATGCCCGTTAGCACTGACATTAAAGTCTGCACAACATTCATAGATGGTTGCAAATTCAGAATAACTGTACAACTCAACCCAACTGAACATCTTTTATCGACTTTGCTGTGAAACAGATTTCGGCCGGGTAGTACACAGTGGAATTATGCCAACATTAAGAGATTGTCGGCAGTATTTCAGGCGCATTACTTGATGCTGAAAACATAACAATCCAGACTAGGCAAACGAATGTGTTCCAGAAGACGAAGAGGCTGATAAAACAATCTACAAGTAAAAAATAAAATCACCCCCGACGTCCTTAGGACACGAATGTTTGATCTAGTCTAAGCAATCAACAATGGTCGCGAATCCTTTGATATTCGAATTATGGCGGATCGTTGTCATTGAGTAAGGTTGTTTAATGAGAACTGACAGGTTTAGAGAAGGCTAAACTGACTGTTCCACAAATGGCCTGTCGTACAGTTGGCCAATTTCGTAGTTTCAAAGTCAACTCTACGAGTACGCAGTTAGATGATGAATAGAGCTAATGAGGTTGAATGACTACAATCAGCGACTGTCAGTAAACGAGAATATACTTGCAGCACCATCACTATGGCAAATACCAAACAAACAAATGTTACTGTTTCTGTCGTGAGGTAACAACATTCAGGCTACCACTATAAGAGGAATTTAAAAATAGTTCAGCACTAACATTTGAACCGGTGTGTTGAGAATTAAGAAAAGAAACTATTCTTNCAATTTCGTAGTTTCAAAGTCAACTCTACGAGTACGCAGTTAGATGATGAATAGAGCTAATGAGGTTGAATGACTACAATCAGCGACTGTCAGTAAACGGGAATATACTTGCAGCACCATCACTATGGCAAATACCAATAAGAGGAATTTAAAAATAGTTCAGCACTAAGATTTGAGCCGGTGTGTTGAGAATTAAGAAAAGAAACTATTCTTGAAGTAAATATTTTCCTTGTCAGGTTTGGGCAGATGTTGAGACGTGAGGCATTGCAGCTGGTCATAGTGACATGCCCAAAGAAAATTTACATCACAGTGATGTATTTTGCGCACCCAATAACGGGGGATGCAGGTGATTGCTCGGCGTGTTGGGAACAAATACTAATTCTAAATGTCACGGTTAAAAATAGACGTGTCTGAAGACAAGGTTCAATACAACTGTTTTGCCGTCCTTCATCAATCCGCAAGAACCAAGTATCACAATGATGCAATGGGATGGTGGGTGCGCAAGCTGGGCCGGTGACGTATCCAGTGGTCAGGACGTGACTAGTGGTCTTAAAAACAAACTGGGTGTGTATTTCAATGCAGTTATCCCCCGTCAACAACAGGTTTGCGTCCCTCTAGATAATTGTTCGTACGTTCAGGAGTCCAAGAATCTCCCAGTTTTGTGTCTAACTCTCAAAATGAGAGGCTACCGAATGTTGTGATTGTGGACGGGAGCGATTTTCTGATTGGAGAAGACTCAGGCAATCAGCGTTCGCGCACAAGCTGCTACAGATGGCATTTTGGTCAAACTGGTGCCAACCAATCGTAGACGGCGACTAGCTACTGTTAAATGCGTACCTGTTTCAAACAAGCGAGTTGTTAGATGTAAGGTCGTGGTACAAAACAGCAACACACTGGCCGATCAAAACGTGATGAGGCCTGTCGCGTAATAGCAGTCGTGAATACTGTTGTCCCTCCATAAAAAGGTGTTGTCTTTCCAACAGAGTGAGATCACTTAGCGCCGCTCAGGTTTCTTTCTTGGTCTTCTTCGATTAGATAGCTCAGTGCGCCACACTGCATAGTCTGAAACCGATTGATCGACTTCGCTTCGTTGAACCAGCGAGAGTGTCTGGGATAGAACAGCCTCGTTTACTCCGCTTTGCCTGAGCATCCTAGGATAACCGGAAGATTTCGAAACAAGTAAGATCATATGGGGTTGTTTTGCATGCATAACGGTGGATGAGATTCTAAAAGTAGCATTGTCTGTTCGGTACGAAGTGGTTGTGTTTAACAAGATTCATGTTGTTATTTTAATCCAAGCTCTTATCAACGCTAGGTCACAGTTGGTAAAAAGATTACCTGGAATATGAAGATTAAAACAACTTTTTTGGGATTCGATCGGTTAATTACGCAGGCATAGTCCATTTCGTGATAACTTTGCACCTCGAAGTCGAAATACGAATCGATTTTACAGTCTGAAAAATCGGTATAGATTGTCCGTGAGGTTGAATGTCTCCGGTTAATTAATTTGTTGAATTCAATCAAAACCAATTAACCTAATAGCAACCTTTTAAATCATGATCAGAAGACCAGCGATAGCCTAGGATAGGGAGTTCCTCGGTCAACCAAAGATTGTCAACCCGAATATCACTCGAGCCGTCTTCGTAAAAAGAGAATCAGATCATGTGCCTTCAGTTTAAGAGTGCTTGTTGAAAATTGATAGCATACTTTCAACTTTCAAGGGTGGAAACTAATCAGAAACGGATTATGTCTATTCGGCCATCCGGGTTTCTCAAAACCCGTTCAATCCAGTAAATAGTTTCCGGTTGAACTACCTGCAAAGTGATGTATGACGTACCACGTTAACTTTGAAGAACATTGTGTTATGCGTTTCTTATTGAAGCGCACCGTTGTGACAAATTTACGTTTCGTTCCACCAGCCAACCTGCCGTTCGAGGTTCCCGAACCATCCGGTGTTAATCAACGTGGTATTCCGGTCCCGGATCCCTTCAAACCCTCACAAAATGACGTTGTCATGACCTCGTACAGTCCATCAGAAAAACATGATCGGCAACGTATGCTTCTTTTGGGCATACTTTTACCGGTCTGTATCTCACTTATCCTCCTGCTTGTGGTCATCTTAGGGCTTGTCTGGCTTCGAAAACGGAGAAAACAGAAAACCAACAATCAACAAAACATGGACCTCAAACTGGCGACGGGGCATAGTGCAACAAACCCAGAGGCCGAACTAATGATCAGAATGAAGAATAAGCAACTGAAGATCGTCAATACAGTTGCAGACGAACGTGACAACGGTTTGCCAAACAAGGATATTCCACTGGTGTGCAAACGTCGTGAGTGAAATGTGTTTTTTTCTCTGGTGGTGCGGATGGCTACTTATTTGCCATTGTTGTTACTCCTACGACCAATCTTCTTTCCAGCGGCGTAACTTGTGTGTGTAAATTGATAAAATAGATGAATGATGGTATAACAAAACATGACAGACAGAACATGAATTTTCAAGTTGACCATCACTCACATTGGATCGCAGCCTCCGCATTCAGATAGACTTTCCAGTCAGCCTCTTTCGAAAAGAAGCACTACATTCGAGTTTCGCTCTCATTAGAGCTCGTCAATAGTGCATATCCTGGAAATTCTGTCTGAATGCGGAGGCTGCTATCCAATGTGAGTGATGGTCAACTTGAAAATAAACCAAATCCCCGACTACTCATCAGAACATGAATTGTTACCAGTTATGCACTGCCTTAACTTGGGTACACTGTCAATTTGGCTCAGCTTCAAAACAGGTCTTGGTTATGAACTTATAAATAGTATATTTCTTATCACGTCTTTTCTATACAAATTATGGAAAAGTTCACATCGTGTACGTGGTGTTCATGATTTGCTTAGCTACTGACTAATCACAAGTAGCATGCTCTTGAAGAAACAAACTTTCATGGTAATTCATGTGCATGAAATATACGTGGATGTGGTTAAAATGTGACCAGTGTTAATTTTCCACTACACCCTCAAAAACTGCACCAGAAGCGTACTGTTACAAAACAGTTTACTGCTGGCGCACCGGATTCCATGTTGTATTTACTGTCATCAATTCCTCGGAAGGCAGCGTTCCACAACAACCCGTCCATGTGAAAAGTAGCCACTGGAAACATGCAATCAAACGTGGAATTCCTTCATATGTGTTCTATTTTTGTTCTCAATTTTGCACTTATATGGTGAATTCCAACTAAACCCAAGGCAGTTCATCTATCGGTAATATATCATTGGGATGAAGCGTGATCTAAATTTTCCGATTCAATGTGTGAATTACCTAATCCCCGACGATCAAAATTGGACTGATATCATGCAAGCGTAGTTCAAACGCACGTATATTGCAACCAATCCCTTGTGTTATCCCTTCAGTAAAACATACACGCTAAGCCATAGTGTTTCAATTCGATGTCCACTCTGCTTAGATGATGAAGGTTAACGTCACTTGCGTTTCTGTATGGTAAGCGACCCTGGGCTGGCAGGTAGTGATTTCTTGGTTGTTTTTAGTTTGAAGTGACATTGGCAAACAATATGCTCAAAGATAGTCTTTTTTCCTTAGTGTAAATGGGAAGTTTTCGTAACATTCATAGCTTTATTAATTGATTGTGTATCATTCGTGTTTATTCCGCTCATATTCCAAATCAAGTTTCCTTTTCATCCGTTAGCTGTTTTGTAAAAGTACACATTACACTTATAAGACCTCTGACAATGTTACTGTTTTGTCCTGCCTGGCCCAGTTCTTTTATAGCCAAGACAACAGAAGTCAAAACTTGTTGATGAGTTTTAGTTGCAGACCAAATCACCGCGAAAATAATCATAAAACCACAGCAATGATTGTGACCAATGTGGATGGTTACCAGGACTTGAAATTAAAAGTCACGCCATGTCACTAAGCAGTTTGTGCGAGGGTGTTTACACAAAATAACGTTTCTTGAAAATGAACGATCAAAATTTTGGGAATTTAATAAGTGTTCGGTTTAGCCGTAGGAATCACGTCTGTAAGTGTGGTGTGGGGGCAGGGTGGCGTCAAAAGTATATTGTACACCAAGCGGTTGATTTCGGTCACCGCTGCGCGTAGTTATTTTTTTTAGCCTGGTCGTTTACTATGCTTATCTGTTGGAAATCAGGTGTAAAAAACGAATAACTGTATGGGGCAAACCATCGCTTGAGAGGATGCTGTTGTCAGGATCCTCAGTTGACTGTAGCACCAACACGCTCACAGTATTTCAATAACGAGGTTAAAAAAATCCTCTCATCCTACTCCTCTACTTGGTCATTATATTCGTGGGTTGAAATGCGATTTTGCGAGCAACCTCTCATCAAAGTTAGAAATTAATCTTTGGCTTCAGGACAACCTTTTAGTCCTGTGTACTACTGAGCTGTTCGTTGCGTCAACTGCCGACATGTTTGGAACACTTGATCACGCCACAATAAAAGGGTATAATTACGTAGATTTCTCTTAGCAGCAAGTTGTAAGAGCCGAATAGCAATTAGATTGTGACAACTGTACTATTCCTGGATTTACTTTCATGCGTAACTGGCTACCCTACAAAGAGTTCACAATCAGCTGTACTGACCAATCGGTACCTTTCGAATGTATGCATTAGTCCATTCTTTCTTCACCAAAATTAACACTGTAACGATCAATTCCCAAAGAGTGATATGAGGTCACGCTAACCGTGTAGTCAAGGATGTGGGCACGATATGCTTGGTGACATTCCTAGTGTTTTCTCCAGATTAACATAACATGCAAAACGTTGAGACTGGATGTTCCCTCATCGACTAGATTTTCTCACATCGTTGTTCAGACTCGGAGTTTGACTCCAGTCTACATGTTTTTACTGCTATCACATAGACGGCAGTATTCCTGACCTAAAACTGTGCTAAACCGAGTGTTTACAAATAAAATTTCTGTCGCAAGTGTTTGTGAATAATACGCAGTTTGCCTGACTGTCCCCAGTCAGTAATCCCGTACTTACGACGTTTCAGTCAAACTGAGCTCACACATTGATTTGAGTCGTTGGCCAAAACTTTGTTTATTAATCAGAGTTGCTGATTAGTGGACAATGGTCGTAAGAATTTATTATTTTGATACTCGGTATATGATGTGGCAGATCTGTTAATTCTGAGGATGCTGAGTTGTAAACAACGAAACAAGAACAGTTTTCTCATGAGTAAAGCAGAATTTGCACATGTACTCAATAGTTTTCCAAACATTCTTATGGTTCCACCTCACTGGTAGACTTTGTGTAATGGCGAACTGCCGAAATATTAAGCCATTTCAAAATCCCGGACGCTTTTCACATTGCGCTTGCTAGACAGACGTAAAAAGAACGGTAGTTTCATACGGAAATGAAAAAACGAAAGGTTATAACAGGCGATATTAGTTGTGACACATTCAACCAGGTCTGCACAATAACACGGTTGACGGCTTCCGGTTCGGATTGGCTTGTCACAGTGACCGAAGCCAAAGTAAGTCTGTCCATAACCATCACCACAGGTGGTTAGTTCTACACCACTTCTGGCTCCGCTCACACACTAGGTACCCAGTGTAAACCCGAGAGAATAAAACCAGGAGGTGCGTGAGTGTGGACCTTGTTTCAAACCAGCCAATGCTGATTAGCCAACTCATAGGCTAGCTCGAAATTGGAACCCCAATCCCTCGAGAAACAAACAGAAAGAGACTGCAATGGTAAGATCTAAGCTAGGAAGACAAATGTAGGAAATATAGTGCGAGAAGTGGTTTACCAAACGAGTGTATGTTAGTGCACTCTGGTGAGAATATGAAGGAAAACAAACTGCAAGGATGGACTGGAAGAAAATAGACGAAACATTTACCATACAGTACACCAACAATGCTACAGAAAATAAAACGCAGAAGGTCACAGACATCCAGGTCTCTGAAATTGGCAGCGGGTGAGTTCCAAACGATAATAGTCGTTGGTAGATGTGAACAAGGAAAAATAGGTATAACTGATGTAACCTACTTGATCCTTAATATTCGTTATCTCTTGGCCGATGGTACACTGTTAGTGCGTTGATGACCTACATGCTTGCGACCGCACTCATTGCAACACCACACAGTCGTGTCACCAGGACTTATGGCACCGATAGTCCCTTTGAGTACGGCGCGTTTCTGTTCACGACTGCTCAGTTGGTTAGTGAACTTGCGCACGCCAATCCGAGTCATGTTTCTCAAAATCATCTAGTTCAACGTTAACTCTTTCCAACGTCTGAAATCGACGTTACAACACGAAAGACCAGGCCAAGTTTCGTAAAGTTGCAAACGGAAGGGACGAAGCCGAGTATGCCGAACATCAGATCACTAAATGCCTTAAGTCATTAAAGGATTAAAAGCTGATAAACCTCGCGACTTGTGAGTGACTGCGATCACAAGGTTTCACGATACCCCGTCTGTATGGACTACCAGAAGTTCACAAATCAGGTGTACCGGTTAGTTCAATACTTGAAATGGTGAATTTACTTCAACACTCAACAGTAAAACGGCTAGTAAAACTGTTGAAACCCGTCCAGAAAGCGATTACTCAGTTCAGTCTACGTGATACCTTTGAATCCGTTGAACGCATGTAGAACGTTAACATGAATTCACAGAAATCATGCTCATTGGATGTACTGTCGTTATTCACAAACACACCGCTACTAGAAACTCAATTTGTTTCTGTGACTACGTGTCTGAGACCGGAATCGACAATCGGTTACCACCAATGAATTAGAAAGAGGTTCTGCTCCGTTGCACTTTCAATGTACAACTGCTGTTCAGCGGTGTGCTGTATCGAAAGACAGTTGACGTGGAAATGGGATACACACTGGGACCTCTCCTGGCCGATAGATTCATGGGAAATCTTGAAAGCACCGCGCTGCAATCCACCATCAGCCATTTCAGTCAATATCTTAGATAAGTGGACGATATATTTATCGTGGCCAGTGTGAATGCTAATATGTACACGGTACTCGACGCATCCAATCGCGCCCAACATCAGCCGAGTTTACACTCGAGGAAGAGACTGTAAACTGAATACCTCTCCTTGATTTTAATTTACACCGTCGAATAGACGGAACACTTTGGTGCAGGGCTCATTGCAAGAATAAATGGACAGGCCAGCATACAAACTTTCCAAGTTTTGAGCCCCTAAGGCAGAAAAGAAATCTAATGCGCTGCCTCACCAATAGAGCATATAAAATTTGTTCAGTGGATACGTTAGAAAATGAACTCGAATTCATAAGAACGTACTTCATGATAACGGCCATCAGGACCAATTTATCGCCAGGAACATGATTCGAATTTCACCTAAACATGAAGTACCTGAAGTAAGAAAGAAGCTTGTGTTTATTCGAGTGCCGTTCAAAGGTGACAATACCACAGAGTATCTGATGAATAGGTTCAACCAGACAATCAGTATGACCTGTGCTACAGGCGAACTCAGTATTCAATTTTACACATCCCCAATCCTCAGGTTTCAAAGCGAAGACAGACTGACAGTTCAGACCTCATCCATGTGTATCCACACATTCACTTGTTTCTGCTGAGCAGGTTATATTGGTCGGACGTCAAAACAGACTTTGGCGTCTGGGGCACGGTGAATCACGATCGAACAACAGTGCTGTCCTCACTCATCTGGTTGAAAGCGAGCACCAAGTCAGAACTAATGAAGCCTTCAAGCTGGTATATCGCATGCCAGTCAACCCATCAAACGCTTTCTGGATTAGAACATCGTGTACTACCGAGGTTACTGGAATCAGGTTGCTTGGCCTGTTATTGACATCAAAAATGATTTGTTTGGACGCTGCACCTACCATGGCTACATCCATCCGATTGATGGCCAACCTGCGCGGTATAACCAATGGACAAGCGTGACGTAACCGACCAATCAAACCATCACCAACTGACTGACCAGTGACCTAGTTTCTCTGTAATATGTTTGATCGATATCCCGGTCTAACTCTACTAACTCCTTATATTATTGTACCCTTCCGGAGATGAGTTATAGAAATTATGTTCGCCTGTATATTTTTACTCTCATTACCTAGCACAATAACGCATCACAGTTTGCTCACAGTCTCTAAGGCCGATCCGGAAGGGCCCAAACGAAAAACGTCTGCTCTCTTCAATAATGGGAAGTTGGCTAAACCTGCGGTTCATTTGTTGAAGGTACTAACACCTCAAACATTACACTATCCTTGAGTGTGTAACAAGATCACCATTACCATATTTCTCAATGACGGCAAATTTCACCTCGTAACTCTCAAGGTAGATATAACAATCGGATGGTGAGGGGTGCTAGTTCGGAGTACGCGGATTACTTTTCTATATTGATTTTTTTATACTGCTATGAATTGTATGATACAATATATCGTATAGCATATCGTTCCATGAAACAAAATTGAAGAGTCGAAGTTTGTGTATCAGTCATGTGTAATAATTTGGCCCCATGAAAGATTTTAACGCCGCACTTTTTGACGGGTTTGTTTATCCGCACTTTCCACTTCAGAAAAGTCACTTATCACAACAGTGAACGACGGACTAGAGGACAGTTGTTCACCACCGACCAAGCCACTCATCCTACCGAACGAACGTCCCCCACTCAAACCTCCGGAATACAACATGGCCTACACGGATTCCCCAGTGAACACACTACCTCAATTTCCAACTACTGTCACGCCCATAGCGTCGGCATTTCCTGCCATGTCTAGCAATCCCGGTGGGCCGGAAGGCCTCGGCCAGGGAGCACCACCGAAAGCATTCTACGGAATGCGGCCAAATCCTTATCGAAATTTGCCTCCCCCAATTGAAGTTAAGCCTGGAATGCCTTCACCGGCGTCGCAATTACCTTATGCACCTTATAGAAAAACGACCACTCTAACCCAGATCCCAAGCGTGAACCGATGAGCAGTTAGAATTGATGCTTAAATTTGATTTCTTGCCAATGTTTGTTCGTTTATTAACAGGCTTGGTAATTTTGAAGAACTAAAGAAAGTTTCCTCGTTTTCACCTTGTAAGTAACTTGAAGTCACACTCGTATGATTATGTTCAGACTTTTGTTCTGGAAAAATTTACATATGTATATGCCGTCTATAAAGGAAGGTGAACTCACCTTGTTATTTACACATACGTCATGCACATATATTTGTTTCTTGTGTCCTTGAAAGCATTTTTTCAAATGGCCTAGTCACTGACGTACACTGACATACAGCTGAAAACTTCTGGGGTTTGCAGAAAATGCACAGACAGATTAATGGATTGAAATTTGTGAAAAGATGTATTTCCCGGGAAACAAAAATGTTATGGTTTGAGGTTTTTGGGCCGAGGGTTTATTTGTTAGTATGTAAACAGAAATAATGCCCCAAATAAAATTAAATAAACCAGTATAGGAGCTAACAAGCAGGATTCACGAACGACTGTTATCAAGTATGTAGATTGTGAAGGTTGCGTGATTGTTGATTTCATTAAACCTCGTTGTAAGAGGCTCTTAGTAGGTATGCTGCTACACTCAACCTTCGAAGTATTGCAAGCTTGTGCAACGGAATAAACTCTACAGTTGAGGAGATTATACTTTGATGGTGAAACTTGTTAACAGTGTTGGTAGCAGTGTATACTTCTTACCGAAAAACTGTTCACATCTAGGCTAGCTTCGAGCTGATTAACAATCTAGACGATCAGTGAGATATAACTTTGAGGCTGGATATTGCGTACCCTTGGAATGTCCACTTACTTCGTGTCTGTGACTTCTTTTAGATAAATTTGTTTGCGTTCGTAACACAATGATTGGCTATCGTTCACATATTGTTAGAGCGCACTGCTTGTTCAGAGCAGCTTCAATTACTAGAGTGTAGACGACGCAACTGCGGAATCTCAGGCTAGTGTGGGACAAACGAACAAAGAAGATGCTTAACCCGAAGATATCCGATGAGAATTTACAGATGAAACCGTAAGTCTGGCGGTTCTACATCAACATTATTCGTACACAAACACAGATTACCGTACTACCCATTTCAGATGAAACTAGCCCTGAGCCGGTGGCGATTTGTATATTCAGTCACATCCACCTTCTTATGAAAATTCTATCAGCAACTGCGTGAGTACCACGTGAGTCTTCTGGAAAACCTATTTATGAAATATATAACAGAGTGTTTTGCCGTTGCTTATTCATTTTTGTTTAATGAATTTTTAGCCGTCTCAGTACAGTGTAAATTCACGTTGACTACATGAATAAGTTTTCCATCATTGTGCGTACATTGTGAGCAGTTCGACTAATCTTGTTGGTGCGACAATCTGCTAGAAAAAAATGATAAGAAAAAAGATCATCCCTAGTTGAAATGAGTCACCTAACATACTGGGAGGAAGTATGTCCGTCGGTACGTGACGTCTTAGGTAGCTTGCACGAGTCAAGGTTTGTGGATGTCAACAAAGTTATACTGAGTTATTCTACCACCGGACTGACGCTGCACAAGCTAACTCAGTTTTCAAATTCCCTCGGTGTGGATAGTCACTGTACATTGGTACCATTCACCCACTGCAGTAGGTTACATTTACCTGATCAGTTGCTAACACATTAGGGTGAGAGAAACCTTCTGTAGCTCAGGAGATGACGCAGGTCACTTGCAACATTCTTTCACCTAACAACTGGTTGATCACCTCTGTTAAGACATAAACCAACTGCTCATTCCAACAAACTAACTAGTGCTTCCAATTCTTTTGTCTGGAAAACCAAAAAATTCTGATGACCAGCGTACAGAGGCACTTGCCGTGGTCTGGTCGCTTGGCCTTTTGTCACGCAACGGCATATCGATTGATTATCTCATCCCAGCATGGTCAGCGCAGGACTGTACTTCAATCGGCCCTCATCGGTTCGCAGAAATTGAGTCCAGTCGCTCAGTCCGCTTTTTCCGACTTGTGGTGGCCGGTTCGCTGTTACACTACGTGAGAAACTATGTAACCACTGTCTCGAAATCTCACCTGCCACGTACTTTCCACGCGATCTCCGCAGTGTTTTCTGTCTGATGTCGGCTCCATTCAGCTGTACACACACACAAACACATCTGCGTGAGATTTAACATACATGCACGTACACAGTCGCATCCGTGCACGCACTTGTTGCATAGTCATCCTCGTACCAACTTGATAGCGCCCACTCTCAACCCACACTCAACAAAACCGCTCGCATGCGCACCTTGGGACGTACATACCTGTCAATGTGACATGCACAGCGTGTCAACTGGTCCCTTAATTGAAATTGAAACACCGTTTTATCAGGTTCTTGCAGACAGGAACTGTTGCCAGGTTTTCGGAAGATAACTTGCTTGAGCAAGAAGTGACTAAGGTGCCAAAGTTGAAAGATACTGTTTGCCAGCAGGCCGTTACGTGGAAAGTAAATCCCACCTAACTAATTAGATGAGAACCACGTTGTACAGCCCTGGCTGGACCGTCTTTTTGATTTCAACATTTACATGCAGGCAAGATTGTCACATGAATTGGTCGGATGTGCCCTCGTCACTCAGACTAGTAACTAACCTAACTGACCTCTTTTCGGGTACATTGATTACATCAGATCATATCACACCCAATGCGTTGCACTTACTTTGAGGAGAGTGTGGAGCTGTGGGTACAGACTCTAACACGTTGACTCACCAAGACTATGTTGTGGTTCAACGGCGATCCTGTTGCAAAGTTTGACCGATTGACTTTATACGTATCTCAGGTTACTGAGCTCGACAGCACAGATTACTTTATATAGTGTCTGTATTGATATAATTGATCAGTAAGAGAAATGTTAGGGTAAACTTTACAGAAAGTTTTGGAAGAACAACAGCGATGGACTTATCAAACCTCAACATTTTTGTCTTCGCCAGCAGCACCTACTGTCTCCTCTATGATAAGAATAGTTAGCTCTAGGAATCTGAACTGAATATAGGACAGTAAATGTGAATTCACTCTCACTCTGTCTATAGCAACGTCGTTACCTTAAATCTCTCAATCAGATAGTATATTTTCAGTCGTCGAATATATAAATCTAAAAGTCGGTTGTATTGCGGTTCATCAGATGTCTCCACCATGAGCTTTTACTAGTAGACTACCTTGGTGAATGCATTCAAAATTGTATCAAGATGCAATTGTTCACAAAATGACGTGTTAATCTATAATGCTTTTGAAATATGAATTCCGTGTGCACTATCGACACTATCATCTGGTACGACCCTAGCCGAAAACAATACCTTATAAAAGCCTTCCAAGATAGCATTCGGAAGAAGTAATGGCACCTTTGTGCTAAAATGGCGCTTGATGGCACACTGTCAATGTGTTAATAATAAACCAAATACCAATGTACTAGGTATGGATATCAGTCAGAAACAATGGAAGTTGGCGCTGCCGAACGACCAGTTCGTTGTTGATCTCACGTAACAAGGTGATAAAATGCAAACGGATCACCGGTACACTTCAAGAATGACCTTACTAGCGTTCTGCAGCACAAAGTGTTTCAATAAAGGTGAATTACTATTGTCCAACTCGCCGGTTCCCACGCCACGCGCTTGCTTGCATTTATGGGCGAGAGTTCGAGTCCACAGTACAGCGGCAATTTCCACTCGAAATTCGTGCGCTGTTCTGCATGGTTTATGTGTGTGACTAACGCTTTCTGTTGTGGTTTTTTTAATCCCAGTTCCCTATTCGTTCCTCCGATTTCGTTGCACACTGGCTAGTCCGGTCTCCCGTGTTGTCCACAGTACATTAGCTTTGAGTTTCAGAGATATCTCACAGCCGCGTTGAGATACTTCGCAGAGTGTTGGAATACTCGTGCCTCTGACTTGGTCGTTCATCCTAATAGGACAGAGACTGAGGATCCTCGTACTCTTGACAGCCAGGAAAGGAAACTTCTTGTTGGTCACGCTAAAACACAGCATCGTCTTCAGCTCTCTTTCTGAGCGCCTTCAACCTTGATGTTCCTGCATTGTTCGCAGCCAAAGTGTTCTGCGGAAAACTATGGGGATAATAAGCGGTGTTGACAGAATTAAAAATAACCTTTTTGTTTTAATTCTGCAATAGACTAGACAAGAAAGACACTACTCGGGATACCCTCCTTTTTGCCACAAATCTGCGCAGAATGAATACAGGTAGTTATGGTTATTTTAACTGGATTCAACCTTTGTCGGACTACACAACAAGAGAAACACATTCTAGATTATTTGTCTCTGTACTTCAAGTATATAGCTTGAAGAGGTTGTTTGTTTACAAATAAGACTTGCAGCAACTGGTATTTCACCAAGCCATTGACGTATTTTCAAAAATATAACGAAATCCGGTTTCCTTGATTCCATCGAACTTTGTTTAACTCCCAAATCATAATTGTTTTGAGACTACTCACATCCAGCGTATTGCCTAAGAATATCCTCTGTTCGATATAACGTTTTGGACAATTTTCACAAATACGCTCACGATTGACAACTGATACTTGTGTAGCGTGTGCCTCTGAAAACTTACCATTTTTTTCACGAGCAAGAGCTTTTGCCGTCTAATCAACGCAGTGTCGGACAAAATAGTCTGACTAACTCACGAAATCTTTCACAAAACACACTTATTTCCGACACATCATTTCAAACCTAGATACTGTGTCCATCTTTATGGAGCTGACTGTCAGATTGAATTAATCCAAACAAAGCTGAATAATCTCCAATAGTATGCATTTTTCAAAATTTCAAATCCCGTTGGCATCGAAAGGTGCAACCAATAGGCTAGCTCACTCAAATTTGATTGACTAGTTCAGATTGTTACAGTGGCAAACCAACATTGGTGTAATAAACTGAGTTGCATCGTATAGAGGTGGAAACATTTTGCTCTATACTATTGTCTAAGGGGTTACCTGAACATGGAAAAACCATAGGAACTATCTCAAGTGAGATCGCAAGGAGGTAAATAGAGTAACTTTGAAAGTGTTGTTTTGAACAGACCTAAACCCGGTTGATTTTATGTGTATCACAGAAGCAACATATGACATCCAAGGGTTGTTTAATGGACTTAAATCACATCACATTAAAGCGGGATTGTGATTAAGTTTAGCCAATTCGTTTACTACTGATGCGCCCTCATGTCATTACAACGGGCAGTGGTCGAAATGTTTTTGGAAATACTGCCGCCAAATTTTAACGAGATAGAATGAACTTGCAATTTTTGTAATTCCCTCGGACCTACCTGGACTGGAACTTGCATTTAGAAACTGAAAATCACCCTTGTTATTTCAATCACGGAAAGCTGTTGTGCAATGAAAAGGCCTGAACTTGAGGTGAAAAGTATTGCCATCAACAAACTCCATTCAACTCTTAACGATTAACAAATCGGACAAAACATAGCCTGCGGGATGCATGAAATTGTTCACAATTAATTAAATTAGTCAAGAACGAACAGCGCGGCTAGCTTATCTTCGTGGGTGGTACCTGATGAGATCGTAGTGTGCACCAGTGGCTTGCCAATCACTCGATTCCATATTGAGTGGACGGAAAGGTTAATCAATCAGGCCGAATAAAGGTTTCGGTAAAAAATTAGTAAGCAGACTTAAAATCGATTACACAGTTATTGTGTGTGGAAAGTTTAGTACGATGAACAATGAGCTAGAATATGTTCTAAAACTCAGGCGATACGCCGTCGTCGTCTAGAATTCGCACGCTGCCAGTACTCATTTTAACGAGATGAAATTTCCGAAGTGGTCATTATGATTCTGTGCGTTTTGTCTTCGATTAACAATGACATTTTTACGTAAACGAGCGGACCAGGTAGTTCCATCAAAACAGTTTCCACAAACCCTAACGTGTAAAAATTCACCAATCAAATCAGCAGAAACGCCGAAAATCCAAGTAACTACCTCGATTAGTCCCGCGCCACATTAATTCTTTGCCTGTATAGTTGGTTATACTGAGGAGATGCAGCAACTATCAGTGTAACTTTTCACCAATTCTCAGGGCTGATGCAACTACCTTCTACATATGGGTTAAAGACATAAATATACTCTTCAAGAAACGATTTTCTGTCCTCACTAGGATACAAAAGCTGGTCACGTTTCCTGGTACAAATAACTACTGTAGTCAAAACATCTTATTTATAGTGGCATACACTCTTACAATAATGATGCAGTATTGAATTAAGCCTTATTGTTCTTCAGACTGACAGTTTAGATAAATATCCAGCAAACAGCAGTCTAATATAGAACTCCCAGGCTCTAGACATGGCCTCGCAGCTCACCATTTAGTGTAGAAACACGCAATATCTGTCACTGGTTCATCTTTGGTTAAAATCATGATTTTTCAAGAGATAATCGCTGGTTAATCAAAAAACCGCGATACCACTCATAATAATACAACTATGGTGTTCGGTAACTGTGTTGATGGACACTAGTGTTGGTTGTCTAAAGTGACTCTTACATGACAGTCCATTCTGTCAGTGATCTGTTAGGCGCCAAAAACACAATGGGGTTGTTGATTAGCTAAACGCTTGTGTGAAAATTAAAAGCTTCTGGCATGGCTGTTTTCCTCAGTTAGCGGGGTACATGCCGTGTGTAACATGTAATTTATGTCAGTGGTTCAACTCCATACGTAGCCCGGATTTTTCACAAATGGATAGCTTCATAATTATCAAGTCCGTCATGCTGCTTGTTAGTGAAAAACAATCATTTGGGTGAAGCACATCCAGTTATAAGGATACATCACACATAATCGACGGCACTATGTTTTCATGAAGAAGCCAGATTATGTATATTGCGTGACTCGTCAGTAGAGCTAACTGGCAGACGGTTTGTTCGAATTCCTATCCTACTGGTAAGCCGTTACATGCTTGTTTTATCCAACAAACGTGATTTTCTGAGCGTTAATCTCTTAGGTTATACTGTTTTCCTTGTCACTTTAGTTGATGACTCAACACAAAGCTTGTCTGTAGCCGACCAAAAATAATCTATTAGAAGAATGGTCACCCACTGGGGACAAGGCAGTTCATGCGTCTAATTTATGCAAGACACCTATAGGCAGTATGCTTAATTATGCGGAAGAAAAAGGTTTTAGCGTGCATCTCTTTGGTTGAACTCTAAGCATTTGATGCCGCTTTTCGTGCAAAAGTCTATGCTCTTGAAAATAAGTAACTCTTGTATATCTGTGCATGTAACACTGTCTCCGTTTGAATGATGGCCTGTTTTGTCAGAGCATTCTTTCATTGCAAGTACCTTGGTTAGTCGATCATAAGTCTGCTTGGTAGTGTCGCTGAACAAACGCCGTATCCGTTTAATTGGTCTGTCCGCAGCACCAGAAACCTACTGTCCTGTTTGAGGCATTAAACACATATATTTCGCCAACAACAAGTTGATGAGCAAGTTCTCCTGACTTTCGACATGTCGTGTTGATTTGGCGAAGAAAGACAGTTCTTGAGGGACAGAATATTTTCCAGCTTCGTTCAGTCACTAATAACTTTTACTAACGCTTCAGCATGAATACGTTCCATTCACGATTAGCAAGCGATTAGCCAAGGTGTTTAAGTTTCATTATCATCGCGATGTACATATGGTGGCCACGACACACTCAGTTCAATTAAGCACGACCAACTTGTCATGTCTAAAAGTTCTGGGCATAACTCATGAACAAATATGACTAATTGTTTGCACATAGTAATTCACTCGTGCCTACTATGAGGTCGGCGGAGCAGTAGTCTCGTGACAGCGTGGCCGGGGTTGCAGGTTGTGCTTTATTGATGAGCTTTAACATAGCTGAATCTGTCTTTCTGAACAGAGTTGGTGAGAGGTGGTCTACTGGAACGCCACAAAAACGTCCACCTATGAGTAGTGTTCAAGTTACTTGAGACAAAATTTCCTGTTTTTCTTGTGCAGTAACTCGCACAGTGTTTGTTGCATTAAAAATGACGTGCAATATTTCGGTGGATATTTATTATCCCAAATTTTCAATAGCAAATTGACGATAGTTTGTAGAAAATCTACTCGATTCACCGTTTACCCGAACACAACAGAAGATTCAACAACAGACCAACCCAAACGTTGCGGTTAGATCCCACATTAGGACTGAACGAACAGCTCCAATGTTACGTTTACCGTTACTCGCCAGGTTGCTTGTTCTCTTTTGAACCAATGGGCTGATAATTCATGACTTCACGTAGGCGATTACGATCAGCTATCATGATCAGATTCTGATTTATGCAATACTGATTCACATTTATTGACTGGGATTCTTGTCTATTGAGTAAAACCTGTTTGTTGCAACCAGTCCGAAAATTTCTCCTCACAATTTACGCGGGAGATTCCAATCCGAGTTCCATTTCGATGGTAGTTTGAATTCCCTAATGCTGTCCATTACATCTAAGCACCGATTTGTTTCACATATCACCGCTCAGTTTGAAGCTTGAAGATTTGGAAACAAATACAGTCATCATTATCAATCAAAAACCTTGTAGAATAAGATGTTGAAGACAGTCAGCCACAAACTGCATTATCACAAACAAATTTGAGGTCTGTCACTGTCCCTCTAACCCATTAGCAAATTGAACGTCACTCTCACTGTGACGTTTATGAATCACAGTTTTGACAGGAGAATTTTGTTATAGGTCTGCTGTAGTAAATTAACCAGACTAAACGACAAAACCAGAGAAACGTGTGGTAATTTACAGATTTCACGGGGTTACTTTATTTCATATTTAACCAAATGTGGTTACTGTATGACACAACGGTGAAAAATTGCTGTCACCAGTTTATTCCTAATAATTTACTAAAGACAGTCCAAAAATAGTTGTAAAAGCCATGACCACTTGAGCACGTTAACCTCTAACGGAAACTTGTTGGAAGCACAGTTTCCCTTTTCATTCACCACCCCAATTTACTGTTTTACTACACACCTCGCAATAAAATGAATGTGGATCGGATTTTTTTGGTTCTATTCTAAATTCAAGATGTTTCATTAATCTGTTAATAGGCCGTATTTTTCAGCAGTTTTATATATTTATCGACCAAGTACATTCAGGAGATTCTTGGCAAGGATATATTTTATTCAAAGTTTAACCAAATTAAAGCGCGTATTTCACAGAGATGAGAAAAGTATTGTGACGCTTGATGCAAAGGTGTTTGTGTTAAACGTTATCGAACCTAACTACAGGACCACCAAAGTTTGATTCTGAATTCTTTGCATTCTTGTTTGCTAATTTCATTGTAATTGGACAGTTACTTTCAATGTGAGAGAGAATGGCCGACATTTAATACCTGATTTCTAGATGTCATGGTCCCGTATGTGATTGGCCTGCTCGGTTTGTCCTAGATATGGGCTAGGTAACCAAATGACTTCTTCGACGCAAGTTTAAAACAAACCGCGTTACGACCGTCCGACACCTTTTGAGTTTCGTTTACCGCACACCGGTCACTCCGACAGCACTATTCGCTGCAGGGAATACACACTGATTACTTTGAACTCGTTGGTAGGGCGACATGTCTATCTTCAACTGCTGCTCACTAGGAATGAATCAACGCGCGCTCACTTACGAATACTCAGTTAGAGCCCTATTTGGTGGATGCAAACAACCTTTGTGCTGCCCGCTGGATAGACTAATGTTGACGAATAGTGTTAGCTTTGTCTTGGAAAACTGTAATTACAGTGGCAAATCATGAATAACCCTCTGGTACTTCGGACAGATGTTGGTTTTGTCACATTGTGTCACCTGCCACTTTTCTGACAACCACTAAAATATGGTACACTGTAGAATTCATTTGACTAAAAGGGACAAAATTTCTTTAGTCTTCCCCACGCTTGTGTGCAGTGGGTAAAGAAATCCTCCGATTCTCGAGTAGGTAGCTAGATCACGTACAGCAGCACAACTTAACCAGACCAAATTCTCATCAGTTTAGTTATCGTGACACTGTTACGTCATGGTTTCCCACTATCTCAAAACATGTCCGACGCGCACATGTAGGCTTGACGTTGTTGTCGTTGTTTCAGCATAGTCCTCGCTGTTCTGGTCTACTCAAGAATATCCTACAAAGCGGCGTCAGGTTAGTCCAGTCACCCTTGTTTCGCATCTTTTCTGTATCTCCCAACAAAACCTGCATGAGCGCGCGCAGAAAAGGCAACGCTTCTGGTAGGCAGAATTTTTGGACGAAATGTGCATGCATGTGTTAGAAATTAGCGATCATCAGGCAACCCATCCAGACTGAATTGTTTATGGCGAATACATCTAACAACATCATTGTTATATCCAAAAAGCCAAAAATGTTCACGATTCACGAAAATGGGCACATTCGGCTACCATATTTCATCCGGGAACATTCTCTTAAGTGAACTTGCCCAACGTATGCATTCATTTAAACATCGAGGAGCTCCTCATTTTACCAAGAACAAATCGAATAATTCCGTTTTTATCGTGTAAGCAATGATGAAAGTCTTTTAATTTTCTGGTTGTTTGCAAATAGAGATGGACCTCTTTGAAACCGGCTGCCAGCGCACCTTAAAAATTGGGCCCTTATATGAGCGTAAGCTGTCGTCTAAAAGTTGACTTTTTTTAACTCAGTAAACTTTGGATCTTTCTTCATGGATAATTACCAGTGGCCCACACTTATTGTACGTGTCATCTGACGTGTATGTGGTTCATGGTCTGTCCCGGCTTACCGACCCAGTCAAGCGGTACGAACATTCTAAAATGTACAAGCCTGTGGACCCTTCGTGTAATGGCTGTCTCGATGTGAAGATTTCGCTGATGTGCTTGGAGAACGAAATTACTGTACACTTATTAGGTGGCTTTGTAGGTTTGTTGCTGTCTTTTTGCGATTATCTTCAGTAGACCACTAAGACCGTGCAGATGTCAAACAGTCTATCATTATTATGAAATGTGGTGGTCTCATTCAACTAAAAATGTCATGTCTGCAAACCATGTCTGTAAACATACAGATGATACACGGTGATCTAATTGTTTTATGGCATCCAATTCCAGGTAGTTGACAACGTGTACGCCTGTTAGATTTTGTGTACCTTTCAAAAATTTTGGTCTCGTTTCTCCTCTATCTGCTTACGATGTTATAAATTCGTGCTGTGACACTTGAAGATATGTGTCAATTTCATATGATCAAACGGTTTGGACAGACAAACATTTTCACTGATTTGTGTACCTCATGGTTTCATGAGCAAATATAACCGTTTTGGCGACGAAAATTTCATATTATTGTAATTCTCAATCAGATTCCATTGGCAAATAATTCATATCTCTAAAAGTTATGACACACCAGCACATGGTAAAGCAAAAACATTATCACTTTAGGCGGATAGTCCGGTACTAAAATCTTGTCCTTTCAAAAGCGTCAAACGATGGGACGTCCTCTTGGTTACATTCTGTTGGCGATTGTTCCGCAGGATCAGAAATGAGAACCACTTCCTCTCCAGTCGTATTGATGAAGCATGCTGTTAGAAGACCTGAAATGGCAGCCACTGCTGCGTATATAATGGCCGGAATTCCGTGCTTGTAAATTTCATCCAATCGGTTTACAAACGTAGACAAGGCTGCACCCAATCGTCCGATCCCAGCCGCGGTACCAAATCCCTGTGCACGCAAATCTGGTGGATAGAGTTCGGGTATGTAGATGAACATCATACACTGAATAGTGACTAAAAACATAAGTGCTATTACCGCGGTTACTGAGAGCACAATATCCTCCTCTGGCTCTGTGAGCACACTATACAAACCACCAGCGCCTAATGTAGTCGCAAGTGCTAGGTAAGTTACTATCAGTGGCAGTTTCCGTTGCCGGACAAGACGATATGACAAAACAGCAATGAAGACACCTGGAATTCCAGCAACAGCTGTTACGAAAGAGACGAGGTAAACGGACTCCTTTATTCTTCGTGTATACAACAAACTGCCGAGGAATGTGAACGCGAACAAAAAAAATGTTGCGGTGGAAAGTAATGTGGTTTTGGTCATTTTTGAATCGGAGAAAAGACTGGTGAATAAGCGACGTTTTGACTGTGTGTTCTGGGCTCCAGAATCAAAGTGGACCATAGTGACGCTTATCACCGATTGCCTTCGGGTTTCTTGCCTCTCCAGACGCTGCAGCTTCTGGGACGGTTCATTTCTTTGTCTGGTAAAATACATATTGACACGCCGTCCAAGTTGTAATACGCGTAATGCTTCTAAGTTACGATTTTGTGCCAACAGCCAGCGAGGAGATTCGGGAACCAGGAAGAAATAAGAAAAGACAAAGAGACAGTGAAATGAGGCTGCCAAATTCAACCACCACCAATCCCGAAATAGCCAAGCGAACAAGGAGAGAAGAGCCCTTGATGTGACGTTGAACCCAAGCAGGTAGGCGGCATTTACAGCGCTTCGATGACGCGGAACGGTAACGTCCAGAATTATCAAATTAAAGGAGCACAATTTCCCGTAAGTGCCGATCCCGATAAACATGCGTAGGGTGGTAAATAACCAAAATGAATTAGATAATGAGCACAGACCAGAGGTGATCAGTTCCAGAAATGAAAACCAAATCAAGGCATTCTTTATCCCAAATCTGGCCCCCCAAAATCCGCCAAAAAGATAACCAAACATCATACCGATCATAAATAGAGATGTCCCGGTTGGAAGAAGCCAACTATGTCCACAAACCAAGTCAAAATTTTCTACGATACCACCGGGATACTGAAAATCCTTATACTTGTACACATACCCTTGAATACAAGGGGTGAGGCGTTTGGTGAGGTTTGAGGTTCCGGTGGATGTTAATGTCGCGTTTATGTGTTCTTGCCAGTTGTCGTACATTTGACAGCCACTGTTTACATCGTTTTGTTCTTCGGCATCTACCCAACCTCCGGTGACTTGACCAATGTAAGTGAAGTTCCATAATGCAACTTGAGTTTCTGTGTCGGAATCCATTCGACAACGCTTCATTGGCTCGCTGTCGGAAAACACGGGGAAGCTGGAGGAAGCCGTTGTACTGACAACACCCAGTAGGACCAAACCCCACTGCCAAATTCCAAGCGTCCCAACCTCTGTTTCTAACAGCTGGTCAATGATAATGGGTTCGGTCGAAGTCTTTTGTGGATTTTCATCTGTGGTTAGACTGGATGTCCTCTCCGAATTTTTAGAAAATTCCATGTTTTTGGAGTGAGCACGTCAATCAAATTTCACTATATGAAAGAATATAACTAACTGTTCTTTTTTACTTAATGCCGTACCGAAAGTTTTTATAATCTCCATTATTAACCTTAAGTTATTCACTCATATTTTCGGACTGAACTCATTATGTATGCAGTGAAAGTTTTTAAACATATGCACGAGGAGTTGTTGAAAACTTTGAATGTAACTGGTTGGCTAATAAGCTCTGCTTGTTTTCAGTGAATTTACGTTAACCGCGAACTCCTAATTCACTTACCCCATGAGTTAGTTTTCAGCCGCCTTTTTGATTACCGAAGTACTCATCTCATACTTAGTGTGCCACAGCTGGTCGTCAGACAGTGCCTCTAATCGATAGTAGCGTGAGTTTCAGATGGTTCTCTATGAAATTTAAGGTTGTCTGCGTAATTGTTGAATTTGGTTAAGTTTGAATCAGTTAGTGATTTTTTATCAGTATTGCAGGATTTTGGTTGAGTAAAGTTTAATGCGGCTCACATATGATTCCGGCTATCTCACTCAGACACATTTATCTCGCCTTTTATGATTGGAGCAAGACAAACCGAAATTTTGCTCATGTTAGAACTCGTCCTTGGAGCATATTTGTTTCGGGTACGAGCGGACTCATCCGCAGGTTTCAAAGATCGTTCAGGTATGACAACACGGTGACTTCTAGCTCAGGTTGTGAGAGAGGTGTACACTACCGATGATCTACGACCACTGTGTGTTGACCAGAAAAGTCCACTCGAATACAAAAAAATGTGATCAACTGTAGGTTCTGTTCAGCTTCCTGAGAACATTGTCAGAAATAACATGACTACGACGAGTTGGTAGCTGGTCGTTCTCCTAAAGATATCTGACCAAACACTTCCACCAGGGATTTTTGCGATGAATTATCATGATGGGCAACCATTCTTTTGTAAGAGTCTACAAGCAATCATTGTTTCGACCGACAACAGTGAGAGTGCGATGCTATCATTTGCTAGCCTCTTCAACTTTAGTCATATAAAGTCACAAACAATACACATCAGCTTCCAATTTACACTGGGTATTTGCAGGCTTTCAGCTAATGTACCCCAATCTTCTAAGTCGCCATGCGCGACGGCCAAATACAATGTGGTTGTGTGTGACGTTTGTTTGTTGTCTACACAACAGAGGTTTATACAAGTGTTGACAGTACGGTGGTATGGCCGTCCTACATCACTGTGCATACAGAATAAAGAATGTTCCAGATCGATTATGTAGCTCGTAATTGCTTGTGCTTACCTGAACAAAAGACGTCACTAGTGCAGTGGATAATACAACATACAGTTAGAAAAGGAAGTGAAGATTTTATTCACATGTAAATCGCACAACACGTGACAATATTTGTAAAAACAGAAAAATATAATTTGCCAAGTACGATGGCGATAAATATGGCTACATTTGCCTAACTTGACCAAACCGAATTTCCGTTGCTCCTAAATTCTCGATTATTGATGAGTAGTCTGCGATTTGGTTTATTTTCAAGTTGACCATCACTCACATTTGATCGCAGCGCTCGCATTCAGATAGACTTTCCAGCCAGCCTCTTT